>JAYMFT010044163.1:0-15499 GCA_038088735.1 Panulirus argus | reverse complement strand
CGTGGTTTACCCCGGACGCTTCACATGCCCTGGTTCAGCCCATTGACAGCACGTCGACCCCGGTATACCACATCGTTATTTAAGAGCATATAAATAATATTAAAAACAATCAAGTCTCTTTAAAAAGAATATCAGCTAAAAATGTCAAGATACTGTATGTCTACGCATACAGAAGCGAATTGTTAAAATGAGAGATCATGAGGAATTCTGTGGTGTTTTGATACAATATACGGATATTGGAATTCTGATACTGTGTAGTTCTGCATCTAATAACATGTAGTAATTGTAAGCCTTTCCTTGCGTCCCTTCTGTGTATGTCATACAAAGTCGGTGGTAGCATGTGTCAGACCTCGAATTCAGAAGACTCATTCCAAACCTTAGAATTAGCTCCTCTCGCCTGCTGTATGATTCACATATGAGTAACTCTAAAGCTCTTTCATACCCATTATAATTACAACCAAGGATTATTTTGAAGAACTTTTTTTGGATATGTTCTAATTGATTATGATGTGTTTGTGTCAAGCCTGGGTGCCACACTGGGGCTGCATATTCTAATGTTCTGATGAAACATATGTAAAGTGTTAGCATTGCCTACCTGCCGAAGCCAAAACGACGTGCTCTATATAATATAAATATACAATTGTTAGTCTTGTTTGTTAAATAATCTATGTGGTCATTTCAATTTAATTCATTATTAATATATCCACTAGGAGTTTATATTTGTGCACTATCGGTATATTGCAATTGTTTAAAGTTAATTGTGGGTACACTATTGTTTTTTTTGTTGGACTGATTATCTTAACTTCACACTTTTGTAGGTTTGGTGACATTCTGACATGAACACTCTCTCTTGTAAAACTGTTCAGTGTGTTGCATTGTAAATATCATATTGTGTTGAACATCAACTGTTTTGGCTAATGTCATATCTACATATTTAACATGTTGATGACTGCCAGGAATATAATGGGTCAAAGATGTGTTCCCTGAGATACCCCACAAGTAATATTATCCCAGCTAGACTGTATCATTATAGTGTACTCTGTGTCGACGACCTGTAAGGACGCTAGATATGAAGTTTAACAGTGAAGGACAACATCCCAACAGAAAAAGTTCACATGTGGCTTCTGAGCGATCCACATAATCAAAGGCTTTCTGAAAATAGATTAGGACAATCTGGGCCAATTTGTTCAGTTGTTCATTTCCTTTCAATACTGTGTCCAATAAATGAATTCAGTAGTTACAGTTTTGTCCACACTTCTCTCCCGTTTCCAACATTCTTTGTATTTATTATTGATTTCCTTCCTTCTACAAATAACTAAATATACTGGTATGCTGACAATTCTACTTACATTCCTCTTCTTGAAATGAACCATCCTCTTCCTCAAGCTATTTTGAGTTTCATCTTTATGCAATATCTATAAACTCACTGGGACATGATAATCCAATGGGGCAGAAGCAACTTAGTTAAGTTTAATGCCTCAAAACCCAGTGGGAGGGGTTAAGGAGGATGAATAGGTACAGAAGTAAAGCTGAAGTATACACATTTTTTTTCAGATTTCCTATGCTTAAAACTCAAACAACTATTATGTTCTTGTGCTTTACAAATTCCACAAAATCAAATACAGTACTGAAAAGAGTTGCTTCATAGAGACAGGTATAGATAAGAAATGAAGAGTAGAGGTTGATTTACATAAATTATTGGAGATGCTTTTAAGAACCAAAAAGATTTGTCAGAAGTCAAATTAACACACTCCATTGGTGACAATGTACTTTACAAAAGCAGCTTTACAATGATTCCAAGCTGAATTCAGAAGGGGACAGTCCAGTGCAATCATTCACTGATGCAACAGGCAGCAGAGCAGGAGTGATGAAACCACAACTTTTTGAAGAACAGCTTTACAATGATTCCAAGCAGAATCCACAAGGGGAGAGTTTCTTTGCCTGATGTGCTCCTTCACTAATGCAACAAGCATCAAAGAAGGAGCAATCAAACCACAACTTGGGGTTGAAAAATCTGTTACAAGAACAGATGCAGCTCTTTATCCCAGCCAAGATAACCTCATAGTAAGCATAGCTGGTGGCTTTCTAGCCAGTGAAGTAATATCTGTTCCAAAGAATGTAGAAAAGTTGCAAAGGATGACTGATGAGCTCACCATAAATGCCATAGATGGCATTCTGGGGGGAGGTTAGTGGTTGGCATACCTGACTTGAAGTGATAGAAAGATTGTGGTCAGAACCCTCAGGGAGCAGAAAGTGTTTGTATATGGTGTTTCAAAATTGTTAAAACTGGGAGCAGAAAGTGTTTGTATATGGTGTTTCAAAATTGTTAAAACTGGGAGCAGAAAGTGTTTGTATATGGCGTTTCAAAATTGTTAAAACTTTTTATCTACTCTGATGCCAGTTTCCTTTGGGAACTCTCAAGGGGGTGTCCATGGGAAAACATCATAAATGGTGAACTTCAGTGCTGCTTCTTACCCTGTTGTGCCTCACCCTATCATGCCACTGGCAGTGGGCAACACAAGCACAGTGTTTCCAGAGGCTCCTACCTGCTTCTACTGACTACTACCATCTATAGTTCCCACCTACTACTACTACCTACCATTACTATCTACTGCTCCAATCATTTTGCCAAAAGGCTGGGCTAGCATATAGCACTCACCACAGGAAAATCTAGGCACACTATGAGTTGTGTGAGTCAAGTGACAAAGAGAGATTGTATACTTGTGAACAATGCTAGCAGTTTACATGTAGGTGAGGCAGAATGAAAAGACAGGTAACTGGGTGAGAGGAGTGCATTTTTACAACCACTGAAGTGCTGGCACACTATGCAGCCATCACTAAGACTCCTAATAACCAGGCAGGTATTACCGGTAATATAAATTCCTAGTCTAAGGCTGCCAACCAACTTACTCAGGCAAAACTCACAGTTCACCTACAGTTCAACAAACTTTCAAACTGCATGACATGAGCTTGCATATTCATATCCAAAAGTACAGGTACGCAAGTCCATGGAATGTAAATTGAACATCTTTTAAGAGAGGTCAGTAATGAATAATGTGTTACAACTGAATTTTGAAATGTATAGTGGTGGAGGTCTAGAAATACAAAAGAAGTCAACTTTGATGGAAAAGTGGTTTTAATGGTAAAGAACTCATGCTGGATGTTTAATTATTTTTTAATTTTTGAGGGAAAGAAAAATGATAGGTTCTGGGCCAATGCAGCATCTATAAGAGGTGAACCTAACCAATCCTAGTGGTTTGTATTAAAATCCCTTGGAGAAGGAATTTCCACCCATGAATATGAAGAAAGTAGTGCTTAACAGCAAGAGGTTAAACATTCAAAAAGTTGTGCTTAGTTGGGGAAAGTATACAAAAGATGAAAACAAAGACACAGTTTGGAGACTCAAAATCCATGAGGCAAACAATAAATGTGTAGTGACCCTGCATTCTTCCACAAAGTGTCACCTTACTCATGGCAACTTGACTTTGTGGCAGGTCATGGCATATGACTTCATCTGACTTAATCTGAGGCCGAGTCAAATTAACGTGTACACTCCTTTGGTGACAATATACTTTACAATAGCAGCTTTGCAATGATTCCAAGCTGAATTCAGAAAGGGATAGTCCAGTGCAATCATTCACTGATGCAACAGGCAAGTTAACTCATCATCTGGGCTACCCATCTTAAATCCTGGATCAGTCTTTGTAAATATGATGTATTTACTACTGGTACTTACAAGAATGAACTCGTATGTTACATTTTTCAGTTTTAACCTTAGAAAAATGAGCACAAATAATATTAAATATCTGAAATAGGTTTAAATTATGTAAAAAAAAAAAGTTTGGGATCGGAGGTTTCTACAACAAAAGTGTAAATAAAATTCAGTTTCATGTTTGAGGATAAAAGATACATAAATCATAAAAATATTTTGTCTTTAGCCCTGATTGATTAGTTTGTTTAATGTCATGATGTAAATGCATTTAATACAATATTCAATAACTAAGGTTTACTCATATACAAAATACAGATATGACTAGAGGTTTAATATACAAAAATAAAATAAAGTATAATACATTAAACAAAGTATACAAAATTTTTGGAAAATGTAAATCTATTTCAGATATTTAATAGTATATGTGCACACTTTTCTTGTTTAAAATAAACAAATAACAGTTTCAGTCTTGTCAGTACTAATAGTAAATGAATCCCATTTCTAATGTATTCTAAGATGCTTTATTTTTTTTAATTTACTTTTTTGTAACAAAAAATTGAAAGTCCAATGTTTTCCAGAACCCTCAACTTTCATCTGGATGGAAAATAATATTTTCTTTTAAAGACTTGACACAAACCAAGGAAATAGAGTGATAATATATTTCTTAAAAGTTTAATATCTAAACAGCTATCACCCACTGGTCAAACTAAGAATAATAATCCCTTCTATTATGCACATAAACTTCCTAAAAAGTTTAAGCAATCTTGCATCTTTATTAATTTTGATGATTTTGTCCAATGATTGACATGAATATTTCAATATATACCAAAAAAGATGAGGGGTGTGTGCAGGCTATTCGCCTCAGAATACTCAAGAAAAAGATTCCTGATGGTAATTGAATGGTGCCCCTCTGGAGACTGAGGAAAGACAATGCCACTTCACCTGGCGACACATTTTTGCAGGCCCACAAGCAAATACTCCAACCTTGTCCCTGCAGATATAAGGTAATGAAAGTATTAGCACTTTATCTCTTCACACTTGCTTAGTTGTTTGTAGAACATATTTTTACAAACAGAAGATTACACAATTCTGTGTACTCTTAAATGCATATCAATTATTTATCCACTATAAATTGCTTGCAATGTACGAGTCATGTTTATTGTCACCATATGGTCACTACAGTCTTTTCTTAAGAAATTAAAATGCACAAGTTAAGCAATGAATAAAGTGCTTAGTCATCTATCATCTTTCTAACTCTATCTCTGATGCCTGTTCCCCACAGCAAGTCTCCATAACTAGTCAACTCCAGTGTAGCCTCTTAGCCTTTAGTGCCTCACCCTTAACAGACCACTGGCAGAGGGCAACTCTAGCACAGTGTTTGCAGAGGCTCCTACCTTATGTTACTACTGACTACTACTACCTAATACTCCTGCCTAATGTTCTTTCCCTAATACTTCTACCTAATGTGTCTACTTAATGTTCCTACCTAATACTTCTACCTATTGTGTCTACCCAATGCTCCTGCTTAATTTTCCTTCCTAATACTTCTACCTAACATGTCTACCCAATTCTCCTGCCTAAATGTTCTTACCTACTACTCCTATCTGTTGCTCCTTCATTTTCCTAAAAGGCAGGACTACTGCATAGTTCGCACAACAGGAAAATGTAGAGTCACAGAATGAGCTGTGTAGTTAAGTATTGCCAAGTGTTATGTGCGACAATGTGAGACTGTATGTTTGTGAGCAGAATGCCTGTAGTCCACATCTGGGTAAGGGAGAAAGAAAAGACAGCTACTTGGGTCAAAGGAGTGCAACTTGACAACCACTGAAGTACTGGCTTACTTTAGTGGTTGTAAAGTTGCACTCCTCTGACCCAAGTGGCTGTCTTTTCTTTTTACCTCACCCGCACGTGGAATACTGGCATTGTGTGTGGATGATGTGGTTTGATCAAGTAAGTAATGAAAGGGTAAGAGAGAAGTGTAGTAATAAAAAAAAAAAAAAAAAGTGTGGCTGAGAAAGCAGATGGTGTGCTGATTGGTTAGGGCATATGGAGAGAATGAGTGAAGAAAGGTTGACAAAGTGGACATGTGTGTCAGAAGTGAAGAGAATAGGAAGAACGGAGAGACCAAATTGGAGATGGAAGGATGGAGTGAAAAAGATTTTGAACAATTGGGGCTGGAACATGCTGGAGAGTGAAAGGTGTGCATGGGATAAAGTAAATCAGATTGATGTGTTATACTGGGGTTAATGTGCTGTCAATGGACTGAACCAAGGTATGTGAAGCATCTAGGGCCTGGTTGTGGATAGGGAGCAATGATTTCAGTGCATTACACATGACAGTGAGAAAATGGGTGTGAGAAGATATGGCCAGTAAAGGTCAGTCTGCAGCAGAGATCTGTGGTGTCCCCATTGTTGTTTAATTTGTTTATGGCTAGAGTGGTTATGGAGGTAAATGCAAGAGTTTTGGAGAGAGGAGCAAGTATGCAGTCTGTGGGGAATGAGAGGGCCGGGAAAGCAAGTCAATTGTTGTTTGCTGATGATACAGCAGTGGTGGTTGATTCAAATGAGAAACTGCAGAACTTAGTGACCAAGTTTGGAAAAGTGTGTGAAAGGAGAAAGTTTAGAGTAAAAGTGAATAAGAGCAAGGTTATTAAATTCAAGTGGGTTGAGGGACAGGTTAGTTGGGATGTAAGTTTGAATGGAGAAAAACTGGAGGAAGTGAAGTGTTTTCGATATCTGGGAGTGGACTTGGCAGTGAATGGAACCATGGAAGCAGGAGTGAGTCATTGGGAGGGGGAGGGGACAAAGGTTCTGGGAGCAAGGAAAAATGTATGGAAAGAGAATGCTATCTCGGAGAGCAAAAACGGGTATGTTTGAAGGAATAGTGTTTCCAACAATATTATATGGTTGTGAGGCATGGGCTATAGATAGGGTTGTACGGAGGAGGGTGGATGTGTTGGATATGAAATGTTTAAGGACGTGTGGTGGTTTGATCAAGTAAGTAATGAAAGGGTAAGAGAGATGTGTGGTAATTAAAGAAGGAACACAGAAGGGGGCCAAGACTGGTTTTTTCCTCTAAGGCTCAGTCCTCTGTTCTTAACACTGCCTCGCTAATGCAGAAAATGGTGAATATGTATGAAAAAAAAATAGTTTATATATATTCACTGTTTTCCATATAGTGAGGAAGCACCAGGAACAGACAAAGAAAGGCCTCATTAACTGAAGCCTCCATATCCACAACTAGGCCCCACAGCCCTTTCCACAGTTTTCTGTGGTTCAGTCCACTGACATTACACCAACCCATATATATTGCACCATTCTAATTCACTCTATTCTGTGCATACCTTTCACTCTCATGGATGTTAAGGTCCTGAGCTCTCAAGACATTTTTACTCCATCCTTCCATTTCCAATTTGGTTTAACCCTTCAGTCCCGTTTTCTCCATTATTTTTTGCAAATATATAAATAATTATTAGTTCGTGATTAAGGCAGCAACTTACTAAAGATAATTACTTCAAAAAATTATATGTAAAATACAATTTACCCTCACATTTACCAAGTATACATTAAATATTTTGTTTGTTAGCATTAGCATGCCACTGCTCTATAGTTGTTCCATTTCTACCACCTATTTTGTTGTTATTAGTTCAAGAGTTATGGCAAGAAAATGGTAAAGGGAAGCATGCAACTCCAAATCATAGATCATTAAGCATCAATTGTTAGTAAATTTTTTTCTGTTTAAGATTATGTGCAACCAACATGACCGAACATGTGGTATACTGTTCTTAACTGGGTTTGGTTCTTGTATATTTTACACTTAAAGCTATATATGGAAAGATTTTCATGAGGAACATAATCTCCCATATCTAACCCTGTCATAAATCTTGGGTAGGTGGTGGCATATATATGTGCCACATGCCCCATCCCCTTTTTTTTTGAGGGCTCCAGTCATGGACAGAAATCCACATCAAGGTCGTGCCTTAATTGAAATAGAGATATTTATGAATCAGGAAAAGAAAAGGCAAGGGAATGTATTTTTGAATTTTGGAGTGAGTGAGTAATCTGTCTTTTAAAATGTACCAGGTCACAGTTATTAAGAAAAACATGAGAAGGTAGAGTTCTAAAGCTTCGACATGTAGGGAAAGAAGCAGTTATCAAAACAGCCCATCTTTGAGTTGCCGATGGCCACACAGCGATCGTATGATGCAACAGCTTGCCGAGTACTGCGTGGTCTAGCTGCTGAGTGTTGTTGCTAACAAACTTAAGCTGGTAAGCAGTATTAAACAAATAAATAATGAGAAGAGATTTCTCAGTGAACTGTTTTAACTGTAAACTTTTTGATTACTAATAGCCTAACTGGTCATTGTTCGCCGGGAAACTGGAATTTAAAGATGGCAGTCAATTTCAAGTCTAAGGCACTGAAAACTAAACATGTACTAGTTTATCTACTATTCTGTCCATCTATATATCTCTGATGCCCCTTCCCTATGGGAACTCCCTGAAGTGGGTGGCCACAGCAAAGGAGTTTCCATAACTGAACTCCTGTGCCACTTCCTAGCCTTATGTGCCTCACCCATAACAGGCCACTGGCAGAGGACATCTGTAGTGGTGTTTTTCAGAGGCTCCTACCAAATGCTCCTATAGAATACTTCCACATAATGTGTCCACATACTATTCCAACCTACTACTTTTACCTGATGGTACTACCTACTACTTCTAACTGATGTTTCTACCTAATCCTCCAGCCTAATGTTCCTACCTAATACTTTTATCTACTGCTCCTACCATTTTGCCAAAAGGCAGGTCAACATAATACAAATCTTATACAGGTTCAATACTATTCCTATACACTAATCATCGATATTATATCTTATCAGAGATGTCTACTTGTTGTGAACTAAATTTAACTTTGGGTAAGTGGTCCTATTTAATCCCTCTTTACTTTTACTAATAAACACAAAGTACTTAAAAACTACAAGTATGATAAACCCAGCAACTACAGTTGATCAGTACAATGTATAATGGATCAGCTTGACATAACAGTCTTATCTCTACTATGCTGGTACAGTTTACTGACATCTGATATCCTCAAAAACTGTAAAACATAAAACTAAACAAAAATTGTTAGAAAAACTGCATACCCCAAATATGCCTGGTGCCACTCTTGAAATAGATGTTTCCAAATGGGTCAACCTTGAGTGATCAGTACAATGTATAATGGATCAGCTTGACATAACAGTCTTATCTCTACTATGTTGGTACAGTTTACTGACATCTGATATCCTCAAAAACTGTAAAACATAAAACTAAACAAAAATTGTTAGAAAAAGTGCATACCCCAAATATGCCTGGTGCCACTCTTGAAATAGATGTTTCCAAATGGGCCGACCTTGAGTGATGCGGGGTAACAACCCAGGATGTTCTTCAGCAAAAAGTTCCTGCATAATGAGAAATAAGCAACAATAATTTCAACTATGTCTCACTGATTTTCATTTACTGAAAACAGGGAGATGCATGAAAAATCTTACTCATATATTTTACCTGTAAGTCTTTGTAACTGGCAAAGATTCCAGTCATACACAAAATCTTTACTGACCTTCACTGAATTATTGAAACAGGACAGCAAAAACAGAGAAAAAGTAAAATAATATTAATTGCTTTTAAGGAAGTGGAAAACTTAATTATCAAAAGATTCTGGAAGAATTACAGTGAAGGGGTAGGAACATGGGTACCTTTAACCTCACATATAAAAGGAAGGTTAAGAGAGACGAATGGTCAACAAAATATATCAAAAAGCAAAGGAGCTTTGAGATATGCTGTGACAGATATAAGCAACACTCATATCTAGTAGCATTTGTAAGATATAAGAGAGCAGAAAAATGAAAAGATGGATATGTAGGGAGGAATAAAGAAAATATGAAAAGAATATTGTGGACAAGTCAGGAGAAAATCCAAAACCTCATCATTAAACTCATCAACAAGAAAACTGTCAGTTAAAGAGCAGGTAATCAAACTGTGGGATTCAGAGGGATGAGTTGTAAAGGATGATGTGAGGAGCTAAATGAAAAGCTGAAAAGTGTTTTTACAGTTGACACTTTAGCCCCAACACAAATGAGATGAAATGGAGAGGAGGTTTTAGAAAGGAATGAGATATCTAGAAAAGACATTAAAAGAATACTAAAGGATTGTGGTTCATATGGAATCTTACCACAAACTGTGTGGGGCAACTGAGCTGTAATTGTTTGGTGTCTTCTTTGTGGAAGTCACATCAAGGGCATGAAGGGTTTATGGTGCTTTTGCTGCCAGGCAAATGAGGTACATGAGATTTTCAGGTATACTTAATGATATCTGTGGTAATTTTGTATGAGTATTTGTCACATAACAAATATGCTTATTGAGGGTTTTCGTCAGTAACTTCTATCATCCAGCTTCAAAAATCATCACATAACGTGTGTGGACGAGACGGATTTTGTTCAGGCTTCCTTAGTATTTCTACATATAGGGACCAGTATAAGGAAAAGTTAGGCTGTAGTGTCTAGAAACAATACTTGGGATGCCAATACTGGCAATGATGGCTATATATTTTGCCTTGAGTAAGAGGCAGCCAATTCAAGAATTAATAACACATATGCCCCAACCACAGGTAGCAGAAAAAAAATTACTTTTTCATACATGCCCCACCTAGAGTGAATGGTTTCAACTGCATTTACTAAGCAAGACCTTTGCTAAGCTGTTGTAAGCATGGATTACAACAATCTACCATTCTTATATCATCAAAAGCATTCTGTACCTACAAACCACTATTTTTAACAGAAGATCAAATCCTTGAATTTCTTGTCCATCATTTACTTATCCTTTTGTACCATTCATAAGAAGACATTCCATTCACTGCAGAGGACAACTCATATTTCACTGAGATTTCTGCAGAAATTAGTGGTCTGATACCTCAACTGAGACACATCTGATGTCTTTAAAATTCCTTTTACAGTAAGAGTAGTATGCTTCCTCACTCCCAAAATTTTTAATGCCTGAGTGGACTTCATTCATCATACTGCAAACCTGAGTAGTTGTGGAACATCAAATTACAAACTGATTCCCACTGATTTAGACTTTAATGATAATAAAGTGAACCTTTTGGAGGTTTGATGGAGAACCTGGTATTGGCTACATGCCCATGAATAAGAAACAGCCAAAGGACCTTGATAATTCTTTCAATCAGACTGAAGGCTATGCAGTTACAAACTTTCTGAAGGATTTTCACATGACCAGCAGCAGGTTCAATATGGAAACTGATAAACACCTTGGTCTAACTTAATGTTCAGTGTAATCAGTCCCTTAACTTTGATATTTGACACTACAGGTTTCTTTACAGAGGAAGCCAAGTACACATCTTTAGTGATCTTATTCCAGAAGTGTGAGGATTCAAACAATCAGTGTCAGCTGACAGATAAATGAACTCCACTAGTACCAGGCATTAGGAAGAAGCCATGAAAAATCATCACTACAATGACCCCTATTAAACTATTGATTGATACCAGACTTGTTACCAGTGTGCTACTACAGCACTAGGTGAGAAAACATTCACATGTAGCCCTTCTCAAACAGGTTAATACAGCTTACATTACAGTATTTTGACATCCCAGTTTTGAGAAGTAATAATTGCATTCATGATTATTGCTACTTTAGTAACTTAATTTCTCTTGCAGAGTTAAAAGACAACTGGGGGAAGTCTCTTGATTAAGAGTTCAAAGGCAAGTCCCCCAGTGTACCTAATTTTGTATCTTGCTCCCCAACCTGACCTCAGTGACTGGTTACACATGTAAGTATAGTGCAATATGTAATTATCAGCAATACTAGAATATAACGGCTATCATATCTAGTTGTATTATGGTATAAAATCAGTCCCAATAGCTTTAAAAGTGTATTAAGTATGGTGAAATGCAGAGCTAAAAGACTGAGTATACCTGAAGAAGCTCATGGGATGTTGGTGTAGTAACATGGAGGCGGAGCTCAATGCGATCTTCGGTGTGGGTATTCCAGCAGTGGAGAAGAAGACTTGAGAGTAAGGGTGCTAAAGCCACAAATAGGCGGGCATCCCTCACAACCCAAACTACGTGAACCCGTTTAGGCCAAGGCGACGCACACCACCTGAAGTACAAAAAAGTGCATGAACTGGTAACCCTATGATAGCACCACTGGATAAAGTCTGTCAGTTATTGAGTAAGTCTATTAATCTGCAATTACCTATTCATTCATTTTAGGAGGAAATTTTATACAAGCAGAGCCCTATCTCTTAAACTTTTTTCTATCATATTCTTTCTTGAACTTTTTAATTATCCCTACATTGTGTTTCTTCAACTAACTTGTTCTCTCTGTATATTATTTCTATCGGGATAGTATTATGGAATAGTTCTTGACCCTTTCAGGCCAATTCCCACAACAGTTGCAGATGCCCATTATGGATGGACCTCACTATCAATTGGACATATTCATGAAGATCAAGGATGTAAAAATTTAAGTTAAATGACTTGCCAGCCAATGACAGATCTGAGAACCCAGACAGGTTTGATAATAAATAATGTGCACAATTTGTTGTTTTCTCAACATATGATAGTAAAAGTGAGCAAAAAGATTAAATGAGAAGCCAAACATATTTTAATACATGACTGCATTACTTATAAACAGAATCACCATAAGTTACAAGTATTCTACTAGCCAAGTGTAAGTAAAGCACAAAATCATATATGATAAAAAATCATTTATATGAACTTTCTCCAATTCATAAAGAAAAAATTGCATATCTTTTCATCATAATTTTACCATATCATAAAGTATACTATATGACAAACTCTTATACGAGATATGGTGTTGTTATTCATTTAGCTTAACTAAATTATGGCGAAAATACAGGGAAATTGTACTAAAGAGTCATAAGTGTAACGCATCAACTGTAGTTTATTTTTGCATTTTCTAATGTCTCTCATTAGGTAGCAGGACTCGGTGCAGTTTCTGAGACCTTTTAGAAGTTGTTATATGCAGCAAGGTACATAATAAAGGGGTACATTTTTGGGGTACCATGGTGAAAATGTGATTTTTACAATCAATGGTGAAAAATGTTTAATTGCATACATATACTTTTTGCTGCAAGAGGTTAAAGAACTCTTTCATTGTTTGTAATAGCATATATCTATATCATCATTTAACAGTCTACTGCAATACTCTATTCATCACTTTTATCAAAGACTTCCTTCAATCCTTACAGCCTACAAAAGGTTCTACAGTACTTACAAGATATGACTAAGGGTGGATGCTAAAGGGGTGATGCCCACACCACCTGCAGCACCAATCACAATAGGATAATGAAGCATGTCTTCACTAGGAGAGCTAAAAGGGCCATCCACATGCAGCCTGGCATAAGTACAAAAAATATTGATAAAAAGTAACATGGCAGCCTTCACTGCTTAGTAATGAAGAAAATAGAATGAAAAAGCTATATTAATTATTTAATATATATGTATGCATATATAGACTACTGCTGTTTACTAAGTTACATAATGCTGTCTAGTTACATAATGAGTGACAAAAGCACAACATAATAAAATGATGAAAACAGAATCAAAAGCTAACAAATTATAGTATAAGTAACCATTCATCAGCTCGACAAAGCCAATGCCCATCCCACTAAAATCTGTCACAACAGAAATGTAGTCTAAATGAAAAATTGCTCTACTATAACAAACAATGTCTTCAATCAAAGCAACTTCAGTTAAAAAATATTTCCATCTAAACTAAACTTCCAACAGCACAGCAGCATATTCAATGAAAATTTGGTTTTGTAAACTATGTCATTATCATCTTATGTGAGTGAATTTGTTTAACTACTTGTGCTTATAGGAAACCGGAAAAAGCTGTATATTGCTCAGCACTGGACCTTCTGAAGGAACTATAAATGTCTATAGGTAGGATAATCAAATGTAAATATTTAATTTCTCACTCACGTACTTAAAGAGAGTTTTTAAAATGACCAGCTTTCCTATAACAAACAACTGGTAAGAGGATGGTCACTTAATCAATCCACTAACTGTCACAAGTATATGCCAATACTTTGCTCCCTGTAAGGTGACATTCATACCTTGGTTTCATTTCAGTGTCCCACCTTAATCATTTTGTATTTAGCCAGAACATATTTCATAAAATGTGTGTGACCAATGCTTGGATTTGTGTGGGTTTCTCCATAGATTATTACCAACATGAATGTTCCTTATTTCTTTTTTTAATTTAGCCTCATCCATAAACATACAAATATTTGGGAATGATATCAGTCTTTCTGAGCTTTACAAGAAACCAATGGTCTTTTTTACCAGTTTTAAAGTCACCCCTTGTGCATCTGTTTCTTTACACTTCGGTAATTTTGGATTCACCAAAGGAGTCTTCCCCTTATGCCTGCTAAGAAAGGCCTTTATTTACATATTCACTATCAACACTAAAGATATATAACAACACATTCCAACTATACTTTCATTTTGAAGAAACAAATACTCAGCTTTTTTATTATGATCCACAGAGCTCAGTATAACTAACAAGTGGTAGTACAGTATTACATCATATTTCATAGCTACTGAGATCATAGGCAATATTACACTACTTTCTCTTACCTCACATTAGGTGGCGATGTAATATGGATGATCTGGTGATTTCCATCTTGGGTAGAATTCTCATTTTCACTGTCAGATGACCACTTTGAACTTGACTGAGGATGCTTCGTTAACTTCCAAAGTGAGTTACAGTGATGGTTCATGGATGAAATTTTGTGGATGTCAGGCTGTGTACTTCCCACTTGACTGCATGCATGTGTTTTTGATGTATTTGGTGAGTATACTTCTGCAGCTGCATCTACACTCATGTGATGGGAATGACAGCCTATGCCTTTAGATACATTTAGTTGTTGCAGGAACTGCTTTTCTGGATATGGGTGAAGTCTTCTTGACTGTGACATTCTAAAGTGTCTATAAGTTTTTATGTGAGGTAAACAAGAGTTAGGCAAACTTAACCTATCCTTTTCTGAGCTTGAATGGATGTCAGACTTCAAGTATATTTGTGAATTTTTAGCTAATAGGTATTTTCTTTTTGAAAAACTTAAATCTTTATTTTGAAACTCACTGGGTAAAAATGAATGATCACTCAATTCATTCACTGTATGCATGCATAAGTCATCCTGTGCACAATGAGGTAGATGAGAAAACATTGACTTGTTACATGAACAAGGATGGGGATAAGTGACAGATTGTGAACTGAAGTTACTGCATGTTAGATGACTAGACTGAATAAGTGGACTAGAGATGCTACTTGGACTAGATGGTACTGGTGATCTACAGTTTCTGTGGGAGTCACTTTCTGGCCACTGAACAGTGCGTGTCTGTTGACTCAAACTTTTATCAGAATGTAAGAGAGCTGCAACACGACTGCTCCAGTCTCCTCTCACCCGCATGAAGATGGTAAAGGTGTCTGGAGACTGCTGGGTTAGTGGCTATAAAGCAAAGAAACAATTGGATTAAAAAACAATTCAAGAGTTAAATATCAAAGTTCTCATGTAATGTAAATCCTTCTCCCTAAAGCATAACTGAATAAACTAGATCAATGTAAATGAGTTATTTAGTTGAATGAAAATGAATTCTAGGAAATTGAATCCGTGTACAGCATATATATATATATATTGCAGTTGAATTTATTAAGAAAGGGGGCGACTGTGTTGTTGATTGGTTGGTAAGAATATTCAATGTATGTTTGA
>JAYMFT010044152.1:0-15499 GCA_038088735.1 Panulirus argus | reverse complement strand
AGAGAGAGAGAGAGAGAGAGAGAGAGAGAGAGAGAGAGAGAGAGAGAGAGAGAGAGAGAGAGAGGATAATAATAATAATAATCCAACAACAAAAAAGCTTAGCCATAACACACCAAATAATTTCTTGGAGCTGAAGAATCATAAGAATTCTAAATAACATCTTAGTGAAAAATGTAGACTTGTGGCTGACCAAGCACTTAAAGACAATCTGAAACTGTCTGATATTGTAACATAATAGACATTTCAACAGACCAACTGATTAATTGTGGGATGCCACAAAAGATTCAACCAAAGTGCAATTACTGTGACTTACATTACTTCATATCTAGCAATCCTTCAGACTTTCATGATGATCTGGGTAAAGTCTTAAAGACTCACAGAAAATAAATTCATGAGTGGAATATTCACTAACTGTGTACAGGTTCCCAACTGAACTAATCAGAGTAGCTACTTGCTTAACCACCCTAATGTGTTGGTCCAAAAGCATGATAAAACTGAATTTGCAATTAAATGGGGGGTAACTCTCTTCAACAGATTAACAGGTAACATCCCCAACTAGATATCCCCCTAATGGACACCCCTGCCTCACTCCATTACAATGTGGTTTACTGTACAGTAAAGTAATCTCACAGCATTAATCACACAACTGAGCTAAGTAGATTATCATATATACATACAGAATACTACTGCCATAATACTGTAATAGTAGCACACATTAATGAGTAAGAGGCATAAGTGCTGTAAAGTACTTTATAATCTGTACTCATTAGGAAATTAACTCCCGATATAGCCATTTTCTGTAATGTATATACTAGGTAAATATCAATGGTTAAGACTTTTTGCTCCATGTAATTTTGATAAATGTAGAATACAATTGTGACAATTAGCTAAACAATTCACTACAAGGCAGAGGTGCACATATTAAAACCTATTATGCTACAGTTCTCACACTACATGTCAAAAATTATGAAGGTGAAATAATTCATCTACATCATAAATTCAACATGCCTAAGGATACCAAAAGAATAGTAAATAAAAACAACAGGACATTGCAATCACATATAAAAACAAAGATGCAAATAGGAAACAAATTTGGTGGAAGTTTACCACTGCATTCATTTTTGAAGTGATATAATGAGATGTTTCTTAATGAAGCTTGAAACACTTAAGTAATCAACAAATAATTCAGTCCACTTAAGCACTTACTAAAATTCCAAAGCATAACTACGAGATACAGTAAAGTAGCTGAGTGATTAACCTTGTTTCTTACACCAAACATGTGAAACTCTTCCTTTAACTAAAACTTGACCCTAAAATTTTAGGCAGAGAAACAAATTTTCACACAAGTCTGGGTATACAAATTAATTGCAAGGTTTGACAAAAACCTGCTAATACTCCAAAAGTATATTAAAATCTTGCTTCTGAATGATGCTCTACTTGCACAATTCTTTTGAATCAGTTTAAGTCAAAGTTGCAAGTATAAAAAAAAGTTAAACATACTTAGTATTGTGTAACTATTCAAGTCTGCAAAACTCTACAATCACAATCTCAGCACAATGGACCATATTCTAATGAATGTAATTTAATGAATAATATACATTCAGCATGTACTATCATAAATTCTCACGTAGATAGGATAACTATTTCATTTGCATGTCTGTCAATTCAAAAATGTTAGATATTCCTTTGCAAAGATTTCAAGTGTCAGTGTTGGATTTCTGGCCCCTGAATTTATGGATAGGTCCTGTGAGTTAAGCTCTGGAGATTATACATACACTACCTCGCCTAGGTTTGGGGATATGTTTCTATAATAATCTTTGGGTGCAAAAGAAAAGACTTACAGTTTAACATGTAAATTACAAGTAAAATGAGAAATACTTACGTTTTGCAGAGTGCCCTGAGCCATCTTTATTTGAATTATCGAAACCCCCAAATGTTTCTGCACGTTTAGGTAAGCTTGGAGATACATAGGCTTCACTCTGGTGTTCTCCAACAGAACTGACTGAGCGGGCAAGGTTTGTGCCCCACCCACAAGCACCACTTACTAATCTTAGGGCTTCCTAGAAGAATTCAGACATAACAGTTAATAGAAAAGAAGCAGTGATCTATATTAACTTTTAAATACACACCAAGTCTAATACCAACAGCTGATGGTGGCATGTAGAGGAATAAATTCTGATCATATTTGTAATATTAAGTATACAGATGATATCTCTGATGATAAACAATAAACTTTTTGAGTGGGAGAATTTCACTGCCAAAAGTACTTAATGAGAAACTGCTCTGATCAACTTTGATGATTACTGAAAAAAGTACTACAGGAATAATATCTTTTTTTCATACTTGAATGCCGTTTCCCGGGTTAGCGAGGTAGCACCAAGAACAAACCAAAAAAGGCTGCAGCCACTTACATCCAATCTCTAATTGTCATATGTAATGTAACAAAACCATAGCTTTCTATCCACAACTAGGCCCCAAAGACCTTTCTATTGTTTACCCCGGAATAATGTTACAAAAGTACAATACTTTGGTTCTTAGTTAAACTGTATTATATCATCAAAGAAAAACTTATCACAATTTATGACATATTGGTCAAAGGAGGCATTATCAGATACTTTCCATGATTATTTAAAGTATAGAATCATTTCATCATGTTACATTACAGTAATCTAATTTTTAAAGCTTAACTGCTTCAACCCAGATAGCATCTTGTAAATATGCTAGTGATACTAGTATCTTAACTTAATTCCTTAATCATGGTTGATTATCTTTTTCAAAAAATAAAATCATATTGACATATATCTGACAGATTTCCTTTCACTACATTCCTGTAATCTACCTTCATCTCTGTAAGCAACAAACAGATAGTAAAATTACTTTTTTTTCACATTATTCATATCATATAGCTATCAGTTTGAATTTCCATATTTGGCAATTTGAATGCAGGTATTATGAAGCATGTAAATGTCTTTTACAAAAGCATCACTACTGGCCAATAAGTGGTGACATATCTTTATTGCATACAAAGGGAGCTTCAATTCTTGCTTTATAAACAGTTTGTTTTAACCGTAATCTAGAAACATCTCCTTATAACCATTCATTACATAAGAAATTTTTTTCAATTATGTAGAATTATAAATATCTTCCATCACCATCTCCACACTTTCTTGTGTTGAAAACTCAGTAAAAACCCAATTTTGGGAGAATTCTGAAAACTGGTTTGACATAACACATTCATGAAATGACAGTTATTTGCTTGAACTAGGAAAAAAAAATTAAAGTTAAATGAATGACAGTTACTTTAGCACATGGAAAAAAGTATGTGTAGAGAAAACATTAAAATTTAAAGGTAAGAGAAAATTACAGAAATGTTCCATGCCACTATCTCAGAAAAGAGTGCAAATATGATCTCAGAAAGACTTTGAGTTTAAAATCATCTGGCAGACAACAAAATTCTACACTTAATTTTTCTTCATGACCTTTTACTAATTCACAAATAAATGATAATATACTTAAATCTAATGACCAAATCACCATCAACCAAGTTTCTAAGTAAAAAAGATGTTAACTTTCTGGCTACAAAAGACTCAGTTTGCCCCTAACATGATCATGAGACCTGTACTAAATGCCACATTCTTTAGCTAAAACAAAGTCAATACATGTTCTCAGGTTATATATGTCTCCGTCATATTCAACATATTTTGCCAAAAAAATTATGTTTCCTACCGTTAAGGAGTTTATTTGAAGTTCCCGAGCTGTATGATGATCTAACTGGTTTTCATCCAGTAATGCTCGATACTGTGGAGTTGGTGGAAGCTCCTCGTGTCCTAATAATTCTAAAAGTTCTATCACCAAGTTCATTTTATCTTCACATAATCTTGCGAGCTCTTTATCCTTGTGTTGCAGGATGCCTGAAATAAAGAGAGAAGAAAAGAAGGTTTTGATCTTTGTAGTGTTTCTAGCAGCATCAATGATCATTCAACACTGAATAAAGTACAGGACTACAAACTCTGTAACATACCCTACAAAAAATATGCATTTGAGTGTTAACAGAAATTCAAAATCTATGCATGCCTGTACCTAAAAGTGTTTCCTAGGTGGCACAGATATATTCAGGCAAATAATTTCATAGCTTTTTGATGTCATCTGTTAATGCTGGTTACAAAAGCCACTCATGAAAAAGCAATGACAAGCCATCAGGTAGTCTAATTAAAACTATCAGAAGGCATTTGATAAGTGTTCAATACTACTAAAAGTGTCAAAGAGACCAAGTACAGGCATGACTGCTATCAGTTAATTTTTCAATCTGTATCCTTCTCAACATGCATTGTACAGATGAAAAAACGAAAGAATCTAGGAAAGATGTCTATGTATTATAAGGTAAGACCCAACAGGTAAATTCTTTGAGAAGCCACATTGCAAAATATCACTGAAATATAAATAGTTGACTTAATATCATTCGAGTCTAAATCCTGTAAAAAAAAGACAAGGATCAAATTAAACTCAAGCAGCTGTATCTTTAACCAATAAATCCTGATTTATTATAGGCTTTATTCAGGGACAGAAATTCAAGGTCAAACCCTGAAAAAAAAAGATGGAAAATGAGAAGACACTCCAAGACCCTACCTTTAAAAAAATCTTTGTCATAATAATAAATAATGACGAGAAGGTACAGCTCTAGAACTTAGAAGCAGAGGGAGGAAACAAGCCAAACTGACCCATCCTTAAGCTTCAAAAAGCCAAATACCAATTATGTGACACAGAAGCTTGCCGAGTAAAGCAGGGCTATGTAAGTGATGGATATATCCAAGCATCCACCTCTCAGGAGCAAAAACCAAAGTATCATGTACAGAAGAGAGAAACAGAAACAGCATGGTGTAGGGAAAGTTGGTTAAGTTCTGAAGTCAGAATGGGATAGTTGATTGATGAGCTTATTACTTCAGATTCAACTCTGTTCAGTAATTATGTAAAGCTACAGCTGATGATAAGAAAATAGTATTCTATAAGGCTAAATTGCTCCTTTGAACATCTGGACTTAATCCTAAGATTAGAAGAATCAACAGCATCTGAACTTGATTCTGATTCATATTTATTACCAAAAAAATAATATCATCTCTATTAGTTACAATGCCTATGATAAACACCTTTAAAGAAAAACTTTCATTTGTAGAATGGCAATGCCTTAATATTTGCAACCACCATTTTTGTGCCTGCAGAGAATATCTAGTGCAAGAGTGAATAGCCTGATTGTGTAAACATGAAGCAGTAGTGAGGAAGTGCTGTTTTTTGTAAGTACACTGCAGTTCTAGTACTTGTTCAAGTAAATGAGAACACTTTCCAGCAGACAATGTTTACTCTGATATCTCAATCCAAAGAAAACAGAGCACAGATACTTCTGGGCATGGTTAAGGACATTTTAAAGATGCCAACTTTTTTATACTCTTATCAACTGCAAGACAACAAACATTTTCAAAGTATAAAAATGAAATGAAATGCAAATGGAGATTTAGAAATCATAAGTTCAAATGAAGGCTAATCATACATTTATGTTGTGAGTATATTCCAGATCCAAAAACAATTGACATAGGATGTGTGATTCATTTTACCTGTGAGTTCCCTGATTTTTTCGTTATTGGCCTCCTGCAACTTGGAAAATTCGCATGAGTTGTCACCCATATCATCTTCATCAGGACAGTTCTCAATGGCATCTCTGTGAGAGAATAATTGAAAATTCAACATACCTCCCATCCTTTAAAGATTAAACTTTTCATTTAACTGAATTCTACAGTTTATTTTGAATTCTAATATTCTCTCATCTATATATCTATCTATCTATATCTCAGATGCCTCTTCCAACTGGAACTCCCTCAAGGGGATGGCCAAAGCAATAGAGTCTCCATGGCCACAGCAACAAGGTCTTCATAATGAATAAACTCTCATCTCTTACTTTCTACTTTCCCTTCTATGTAATGTTGTTGAAAAGACCACAAATTTTTCTTTTTACATCTACTTTTATCACTGACCCCATGACTCCTTTCTGTGATCTAGAGGGGGGGGGGGCCTGCAACACTACATTCAGTAGTAGGGAGAGGATGGACTTCTTTGAAGCAAGTTCTCTGACAAGACTGCACTCTGCTTCTGCTACTGATGAAGCCACAGTAAAAAAAAAAAAAAAAAAAAAAAAAAAAAAAAAAAAAAAAAAAAAAAAAAAAAAAAGCATCGTGCTTTATTTGTGGTACTAAAACAATTACTTGCTTATGGTGGGGATATCATATACCTCACAGCATGGTACAATCTTAAAAGTCAGATGACATGATTTGCCATCTCAGTTATCCCATGATACTGGGAGTGGATGGATGCAACTTTTGCTTGCTGTCCTTGTTTTTCTGATATTATTGCTCTTTCTGTTTCAAGTGATATTCTTCCTCTATCAGTAACTAACCATGGGTCCTAAGAAGTTGTCATTGGAAGAAAAGGCCAGTATTCTTCCTGGAAAGCATGAAAATGTGTCTACAAGTTAGATTTCAAGAGGTACTAGTAAGGCCGAGTTCACTATCTGCACTGTTTTGGCTTCTGTCCAGAGTCATTCCTCCCCACAAAACTAAGTCTGGTCAACCTATGAAGACCACTAAGTCATTATAACCTGATAAGGATGAGTTTTTCAACAGGTTATCAGTCACCCTACTGGTCTTCTTCAGCAGACCACACCCAGCTTTTTTGGGGGAAAAGAGAGTAGCTATGGGCATCTTTGCCAAGATTTAGCTGGAATGGCTGGACAGAGAAAGAGTTACATAGGTTTTCAAACCCCACCTCAAAGGACCATGTGAAATCTTATTCCATAATTCTATACTGCAAGTGAAAATTCTCAACACGGTTCTCTGAAAAATATTATTTACTGAAAAACAACATGGTCTTTTAAAATACCATCAGAAATGCATTAATTTATCTAGTATAACCCTCATATCATAAAATAGTTCTGAATCACTAAACTACCAGAAATATAAGAGGATGAAGTGACCTTATAATTGTACATGACATAATGAAGAATACTGTCTGGATTACTCTTAGAATCATGTTTCCACCATTAACATCTGCAATACAAAATAATGTAACCATTTTTACTCGTAAATAAAATCATTAATCCTCACTAACCAGAACAATTACTATTCAACAGCATTCAAAACAAAAAGCTCATTCTCCACCATAACCACAAAATCAATGTTTGCTGTATTGTTTTCCATATGCATAGCCTTTTTTAAAATAACAGTTTATCATATACACAAGACTTATATATCTGGATTTAAAACATGAACTTTGATTTGTAAAGCTGAGGGTGCACATAAATGAAAAAATCATAATCACCTTATAGAATCTAACCATATTTTCTTATCCTTTGGGTGTGAACATTCAAACTCAAACATTTCAGCAGAATTTTTGGAGTAGATGAGGTAGATGACTCGTGACCCTTCGCCAGCCTTTTCCCGCACTAGAAGTTTATCTAGGGGAATGACACCAGCTTGCTGGTAAAAGAAAGAAAAAAAAAAGTGTGAAAGTTATACAAGTAGAAATTGTGATTTCCTAACAGAGACTAACTACAAAATTACATTCAAGAATAGTCAGTAAGCCAAATTAAACAATTCAAAACAAGTGAAAAAATATGAGACAAAGTTCCCAAACACTGAATCTCAATTAACTTCATGCACAAATTCTAATATTCTTAACTCTAGGTTACAATGTATGGCATTTACATATCATACTTCATGTAAAGCATACACAAAATCCACAATAATGTAAGACTAGTGTAAAACAAAAACTGGTTAGATAGAAAAAGGATGTCTTTCCATAAATCAGGAAGAATATCACCTTAAGTTTACCATAGAGTTTATAAAACTAAATTTCTTTCCAAGGACATCCATAAATCAGGAAGAATATCACCTTAAGTTTACCATAGAGTTAAAAACTAAATTTCTTTCCAGTCTCCATGAAAGACAGCCAAATACCATCCATGTAAAAGTTGAGAGGAAAATTGCATCCTTCCCTAACTTTTTATGCCATACCATACACTAATTAACCCTAGCAGTAATACACCAAGTGCTAATCACTTTCTCATGTAAGCCAGAGAAAGAAATGGACAGGAAGAAGGTTCTTGGGATTAAGTGTCCCTTTCACTTGTGAAAGGATATGCATTAAAGGGGGTTTCTTTTTATGGAGAATATTGCTACAATACTGACAAAACATGATGAAAAGTCAAACAAAGTTAATCAGGTAGACCACCTCTTCAACCTGACAGTGTATGCATAGAGGCAAGAAGTGAATTCAAAACAAACAACATAAGTCTAAAAGGTCCAATCCATGGGCTTATGTATAAGGTCAGAAAAGAGTGAATAAGCATACAAAGCAGGAAACAACTGTCTGCTCTTAAGAATTTGTGAGAAATAGTTAAAGAAAAAGGTGGATGTATGTGTGGCATTCATGGACCTGGAAAAAAGCGTGAGACAAGATTGACAGTGATGCTTTATGGAAAGTGCCATGAACATACTATGTATCTATGAGAACCTACAATGATAATTCAACACAATGGCAGGGCCAATACAAGGCATTCACTACTTGATTTGAGTTGAATAACAAATCTTCTCTTGAATGCCTCTCCTCTTCCCACTACTTGTTTTATAATGCTACATTTTTCAGCAGCTACTACTCTGGCATAGTCATCTATTCTCAGTTCAAATGGTATTGTTTTCAACCATTTTCTTTTTATGTTTCTGTAGTACTTCATTTATATTACTTATTTTTCCATGTACTACATTAAATAACTACTTGAATTTCCTTGCCAGGCTACTGTGAATCTTTGATATTTTTTTTGTATTCATTAGGAATTACTTTTCACTGAATGTTTCTGTGCCTTACTTGCTGCGTTGCTTTTAGGTTTAAAACAATAGTCTTCTATATATTTCCAGGCATACCTCATCATATGTCTCTCTCTAAGACATTCCAGACTGTACAGCTTCAGCTCTTTTGATCTTTCATTATAGTTCATGTTTCAGTCCATTAATTCTGCTTGTACTGTGTTTCTGTATTCTCTCAATTTTGTTACTTGTATCTGCTTTACTGGCAACCATACAACACCATAGTATTCAGTTTTACTTCTTGTATATACATTAAACATGTTAGTAATTAATTTTCTGTTTCTTACTGAGAATATTGTCAATATTATTCCACTTGCTGTTTAACATGAAAGTGCTAACTTATCAATATGTTCCTTAAATTGAAGTTTTTCACTTGAAATAATTCCAAAATCTATGATGTTTACTTCACTCTCTGTGTTGAAGTTTTGTTAGTTGCTCCAACAAATGTTTTCAAAATTCTCTTCATTAAGTTCCAACAAGTTCTCATCTGTTCATTTGTAAATCATATCAAAATCACACTATTTTTTTAAGACCATCTTCAATTTCAACTTCTTTACTTACTCTCACAACATCAGTAAAACATATAAATATATTCTCTTTTGCTTCCTCATCTGTGACTGAGATCATGATGAAAATAAGTACAGAGGTAAGAAATGTTTCGTGTGGTACCCCTGAAAGTAAATCTCTGAACTTTCGACTAGTTAAAAATTCTCTAATCCATTTCACTATTTTTTCTTTTATATTGTGCCTTGCTACTTTCTTTACTGGCACTACACAGTTCACTTCATCACATGCTTTTGTAAAATAAAGAAAAACACTGTCCAGTCTTTTCCCACTTATCAATGTTTATTTTTTTTTTTCATACATATTCACCATTTCCTGCATTAGCAAGGTAGTGTTGAGAACAGAGGACTGAGCTTTAGAGGGAAAATCCTCACTTGGCCCCCTTCTCTGTTCCTTCTTTTGGAAAAGTAAAAACAGTAGGGGAGGATTTGCAGCCCCCCAGCTCCCTCCCCTCTTAGTAGCCTTTTACGACACGCAGGGAATACGTGGGTAGTATTCTTTCTCCCCTATTATAATGAGCTTACAGATGGATTTGTGTGGTTTTACTAGGATCAAATCAGTGCTGTCCTTTACTTATGAGTTTGTTTGAAATGAGGTGCTCCATAATATGTTTTTTATCATTCTCTCACATGACTTAACCATGAGTAAAGATAAACTGACCAGTTTGTTTTAAGCTGTTTCAGCAAAAATATAAAAGAAGCTGAAATCCTTTACATTATCTTTCATCCAAGAAAGAAATGTCAGTTTATTCTTAAGATATGATAAGACAGACTGGCTCTACATACATCATAGCATATCATGATTAAAATTCCACTGAGAAACAGATTCATAATCATATAAGCCCTGAAACCAAAGAAAATGACTACCCACTTTATAAATAATTAATAAAAGATCATATCTTTATAAGTGTAAAAGATACTTGCTCCTTTTCCTATGAATTCTACTAACCTTAGTGTCAGGAGAGAAAAAGTAATATTTTTGGTTATTATCCAAGAGAAAGAACACTAAGTCGGACAGTACCACTACTTGCACCATTATTGGCTTCCCCTTTTGTTGACTCAGCACAGCTGAACCTTCAAACCTGCAAAGAATAAACATTATATCATTTTCAGCTTATCACTCTAATCAATAACTGACTTTAGCTACATAATGTATGAATCCTCCTCATACTTAAATCAACCTGCCTCAATAAAATTTTTATACTGATACATATACTGGCTTAGCTTTGTTACATAAAATTTACAAATCATTTTTTCATTAAAATGAATTTGACTGAATTCTCTAACTAATACCCACATATTAAGAGAAGAGCTTTAAGCATACTCCCTGCCTTTTAAGTCTAAATTTGACGAGATCTGGCATAACATACAGTACCTACAGCATATTTTTTTGTAAAATTTCTTTTCTCAACTTACTAAGGCAGCACCTGGAAAAGATGAACAACAGCCTCATTTGTGAACATCCACTCTCTGGCTGTCATATATCATGCACTGAAAACAAATCTTATCATCCACAACCAAGCCCAGCACTCCATGTCAAGGTTTACCACAACCGTTTCATATGTCCTGGTCTAAGTTGCTGAGAGCACATCGATTCCACATACCTGGCACTGCTTCACCAGGAAAAGACAAAAAACAGCCTCACTTGCTCACATCCACTGCCTAGCCGTCATGTATAATTCACAGAAACCAAAGATCCCATCCACAGCCAAGCTCCATGGACAGATATATATGTAATCTACCCTACGCATGTGGATATGAGATTAAGAATTGGGGGAACATGAGTGTAAAACTTTTCCCCCTCACCAATAATCATAATAAACCTCTACTTGCAAATACATACCTGAGCTTTCTATTCCTAGCCAGTAAGTCAGATTTCTTAAATTTCTGATCTTTGTATACTGCAGAAGATTTTGCATCAATTTTATGGTAGATTTCTAATAATCTTTGTTCCCTTTCCTTCTCAGCTACTTGAGCATTAATATTTACAAGAATATCCTGAAAAGTAAGAAAAAACTTCATGAGTGATAGCTAGTAAAGGCAGCATATATGATTCCCATTATGTAGCAAAAGAAAATGCCAATTACACTAATGAGTGACATACACTAATGAAACAATTCAGTAGTTACAAACACACTTGCATGCACACACCTACACGATTTTTTTATAAAAATATATACAAATCAAAAGTATTCATCTCTTCAATATTCTACACTTATCAATCTTTAGAAATCTTATACAATTATATTCCTATTAAAATCTTTAACTTCTAATGAATGTTCTTTGCTGTAGACATACCTCTCTCATTTATGGAATAATTCAACCATTTTAGTCAGTACAACAGCACCTACCTTAACTAAGTCTAGTGCTTTCTTTAATGTAGTTAACTCCTCTTCCTGGTCTTTACTATATTTCATTAATGCCTCAAGCATTAATGGATATTTGGTTACTCTGTGGGTTACGAACAATATACATTCTGGAATTCCCTTCTTCTTCATAAGGGGATGTGAAGACTTTTGTCTGATGAAAGCTTGAAATCTTCTATCATTTTTAAGGATGTCCTTATAGTAAGAAACCTGTGAAACAAGAATACTGACTAGAAACTTAGCCTACCATTAGGTTATTGATTTTAATCAAATCAAGGCATATACAAAATACAGTCATTCCCTTTCCCTTTTTCTCCATGTGTGGGTTATTGCCACCAATAACCCACTGATGTCACTAGTACCCTATTGCCACAGCTGGAAAAATATCATAATTCTCAATCACCCACAGATTGCCAAAAAGAGTGCATATATGTCATCTGGGTGTAACGGCACATTGTGGTTACTTCTGTAATAAAAGAAACAATTTCTATGGTATCAATGCTGATATTTTTGGTGAAAAAGTTAATTTGCTCATCTACTCATGTTAATAATGTTGCTAGTGTGAAAAACACGTAAATTAAAAAAAAATATGTAAAAAAAATATATATTTAAAAGATATGTGCAATATACATATATGTAATATAAAATCATCCCATAAAACAAAGTGTTTACTGTGTTTAAGTGTATATAAAATGAAACCACACCAGGAAAAAACATAAATACAGCACATTATATATACAAGCAGACTGAGATATGCTATATAATGGAAAAAAATACATGCAGGACAACAGCCATGCAACAATGGAAATGTTAACAAGACAACAAATAAATACAAAAGAATTAAAACAGAAGCAAATAAAACAGTAAGAAATGATGTAGACATATGAAACTTGTTCTCTATTTATGCTTGAGAAAATACCCAAAAAAGTAATATACTTTACTTCACATTGATGTAGAAGGCTCTTGAATTACGAAGCTAGCTGGCAGCATGGATGCTCCTTATTCATATAAATAAATGATGATTTTGTTTTTGACTTGTAATGTCATTTTAAATACACCTAAGCATATTACACAATTTATGTTTTTTCCAAGGAATGATTTGATGCATCTCATACTTACATTTCATTACCTTGTCATCTCTCTTTTGGCCTTATTTCCATCTACAGTTATCTGGGCATGGAAATGGCAAGGTTCCTTAAGTATTCTTGATACATGTTTTGCATTGTATTACCCAAATCTGATTATGTAGTGTAACATACTCTACTTTCAAAATACGAAATGAAGGAGAGACAGGGGACTCTAATGCAAATCAGCCCAAAAGAAGCAAAACTATCTTTTTCTCTTGTTAAAGACAACGTTAAACAACCAGCTGTGGCATGGCACCATTATTTGTCCAGTTACTGGATTTGTTTCTCATAACAAATGTAGAAAAACAATTGTGTCATTTACCGCCAAACTAACATGCTAAGATTCTTTGCCATTTGTCTAAAGCATAGCTATTGTCACATACATAATAAAATAAGAAAAAATGTTATATTCATGATGTAACATTTCCCATATAAAACATAATTCAATTACTCTTAACTATCTGAACTGAAGTTATCTGCATTTGTCTGTCCTCACCACCAAAATTCTCTGTCTGTAAAAATTTTGAAAAAAATTCATATATGTAGTCCCTCTTCACACATCAACCAATATGCAGATAAAGACTTAAAACTTTAAGTTAACACTACAAATTTGTTTACATGATACTTTTGGATAATATAAATGATGAAATAAAATTACTAAAAGTTTCATACAACTGGAGGTGTTGGATTGTCTCTAATACATAATAACTGAAGTTCATAAAACTGGAGGTGTTGGATTGTCTCTAATACATAATAAGTGAAGTCAAAATCTTCACTTCAACATTTACAATCACTACATTTATTGTAATCAGCTACAGAAAGACATATGGTATCAAAGTTGTCTACTCACATTTATGGAAATTTCTATTCTAATATTACAGATTTTCACACCACTGATGCATGACCTGAGCAATTGTATTCAAACTTATGTTTATGGACTCCATCTGCAAGAGGTTATAACCAGAGTGAAAAGTCTCACTGAGAAACTATCACTCTGAAGGAGTCCATAATTTCCCGTCTCATTGGAGCAAAGCTTGAAGCTGTAGGATCACCATAACAGGGGTCCTAAAGTTGTATAATTGTATTGAGATTATAATCTAGTTTCTAACTCCACCTGACAACATTCAACTTAACACATGATCAAGGTATAAATTTTGTAATCCTACTTTACAGTTTCAAGGTAAACTGTCTTGCCTAATCTCACTTCCTTCAACTTACAGCTACTACTCCTCCATACTGTACTAAAGTAACTTCCCATATCAGTATATTCTACATCAATACATCTAAATACTTGTATTCCATTACTTACCTGCTTCATACACCTTTCTTCCCTGGAACTTTTCTTTCTCATATCTATAGTCTTCACAATTCTTAAATTTCCTCTATTAAATTTCTGGCCTTTAATCTTACAATTATTTCTCATACTTCATCAGAATAAGAAGCTGCAATTCAATTGTCGCTTCATTCATCACACTAAAAGAAATTAAAATCACAAATAACTTGTAACAATTTCAAAGAACAGTACTACAAAACAAACATGTTCTACTCCAACAATCTATACTTTTTTCATTCAAAGGTACTAAATGGCATGTCCTGAAAATACCTTTTTCAATATTTTGTAAACTTACAGCATCTTGATGTTGTGAGCAGAATTGCCCATAAGCATCCTTAAGTCCCTGTGCATTATCACCTAAGAACTGGTCTACTAAAAGGTCTCCAATTGTTTCTATAAACTTGTTGCCTCTCTGTCTTTGCCGTAGTCGCCAAAGAAATGAGCAATGAATTGTTATAAGTTCATCTAAACATGGGAAAATTCGTTTTATTCTTGACTCTTGCATGTTAAGCTCACGAGCCATTCCTTCTGCAAATACCTGAAATAAACAAAAAGATAAGCAAATAATGGACAGTTTTATGGCCATCAGGTAAAATAGATCAATGCACTCATGCTGAGCATGCTTAAATACTTAAGTTCAAGTTCAATTAAGTTTTATCTTATTCACTGGCATAATCAAATGAAGTAATACAATCTTTGTTGGTCTATATCTGAGATGAAGATAAAGTAAAATACATAACTGATCATTACTTACTTTCTGCATAACTTTGAGCATACGACAGTGGTGTTTTTCTGTTATTATAAGTTCATAAATGTGCTCTTGCTTCTTCACTTGCTTTTCTGTTAATTTTTCTATAACCTGTAAAAGAAGAAATAGGCAAAGATTAAGTTTCTAATTATACAATCCTCATACTTAACACTTAATATCAGAGGGCATGCAGTGAGTGATGTGTGATGTTGGGATTTAAATAACTATGTGGATTATTGGCACCTGAAGAGGCGGTTTGTCTCCGCAAAACTAGTTGTGCCATAAACGTATAGATAAACTGCATGTTAAATAAAACTCTATGAACTCCTGCTGAAGTGCGATTTAACCTTCATTACTGTCATCACGGACTAGTGTGATTTTCATCTCTCTCTCTCTCTCTCTCTCTCTCTCTCTCTCTCTCTCTCTCTATATATATATATATATATATATATATAT
>JAYMFT010044141.1:0-15500 GCA_038088735.1 Panulirus argus | reverse complement strand
CCCATACATTTTTCTTTCTATATTTATTCGCCTTTTTCCGCGTTATCGAGGTAGCGTTAAGAACAGAGGACCGAGCTTTGAGGGAGAATCCTCACTTAGCTCCTTCTCTGTTCCTTTTTTGGAAAGTCAGAAACTGGAGGGGAGAATTTCCAGCCTCCTGCTCCCTCCCCTTTTAGTCGCCTTCTATGACACGCAGGAAATACGTAGGAAGAATTCTTTCTCCCCTGTCTCTAGGGATATATATATATATATATATATATATATATATATATATATATATATATTAAGTTGTTCGTGGCTTTGTTGAACCCACTAGTTGTTGCAGTTACCCAATCAAAAATTACAGATATCGATAATTTTGCAAACAAATTTTTTCGCATACATGTAAACTGCAGTTATATGTGGTTAAGTTTTGACCCTTTTCATGCTTCTTTTTTCCTTTTAGTCTTTTTTCATCTTGAAGGTTCCGGTCACTGACAAAAGTCTACAACTCCTCAACTGAAATGTAGAGGTTAACGACAGGGAAAAAGAAGAAAAATGAAAGTATCAACGAGTCTTGGAGGAAGTGAAAAACCTGTCTTTTATAATGTGGCAGGCCATAGCTATTGAGAAAGACATGAAAGGGAAGAGAGTACCAAAGCTTCGAGATGCAGGGAATGAAACAGTTATCCAAACAACCCAGCCTAGAGTTGCCAACTTTCACACAGTAATCATGTGATGCAGCAGCTTTCCGAGTGTTGCGTTGTTTAGTATGTGGTAGGGACACGCAAGCAAGCAGCTCTTAGGAGCGAAAACCAAAGTAATACCTATAGAAGAACCAACATTATGGTGTGCAGCAAGTGGGTCAAGTTTTGAAGTTAGCCAGAGAGAGTTGATAAGTTAGATAACTTTCGACTCAACTCTGTCAAGTAAGGATGCAGATCTAGAAACAACCAGATACAAGAGCAGTACTCCATACAAGGACGGATCGAGCAATCCTTGGTTTACTGTAAACGGAGTAACTGTTCGACATCTAAACAGGAAGACCAGTTTCTTAGAGGCAGACTTAATCATATCTGTACTTAAGTTTTCCAAGACTAAGTGAATGTTACAGCTATAACAATTATGTTAATTGAGTTAAGAGGAAGAGTTACAAAACCTTCGAGGCAATGAGGAAAGTTGCGAGGAAATTTCGATAAAGAGAGGGGTGCAAACTGGGTTTTGGAGGAATTAAACTTATCCAAGTTTCGTCTGTTTTACTGAGATATCCTGTTCGTGTCTATGTTTATGCAGATCGAATGAGAGAAGAAGGATATGGAGGAAGTTGAGGAATGCAGTGTTAAGTCGTTAGCATATGAGTGCACTTGGTTATTTGTAGAAAGGAAACCGTTGATAAAAAAAGGAAAAAAAAAGAAAATGTGTAAGAAAAAAACGGAACTTTAAGGGAAACTGCTGTCGATGGAGGAAGGAGGAAAGGCTGATCCATTAACAACCACGGAGATAGATCGGTCAGAGGGAACAAAGTGAGGGAGAGCAGTCAAAAGAGGTTAGTTTGGAGATGCGACCCCGATGCCAGACCCTGTCAAAAGCTTTGTATATATCTAGGACAACTACATAGGATTCCCCAAAATCTTTCAGGGATAACGTCAATATATTAGTAAGAATTCGATTCACGGAAACCATACTGGTGATCAGGGAGAAGACTGAGATTCAAGGTGTCTGAAGATATGGGAGTTGGGGAGGGACTCAAAGACTTTAGAAACAGCAAATGTCAAAGCAACAGGACGATAGTTAGAGCGGTTAGAACGTTTGCTATTCTGAGGGATGGGATGTACCAACGCATACTTCTAAGAGGAAGGAAAAGTCATTTGCTTTAAACAGAAACTGTATAGACGAGCAAGCACAAGTGCAATTGTAGAGGCACACTCTTTAAGTACACTGGTATTGATGTCATCAGGACCTTAAGCCATGCTTGTATCAAGAGAAAGAAATGCTTTTCGAACAGTTCGAAGAAAGTTTACGGGGAGGGCACAGGATTGGTAAGTGGAGCATCACGGGGTGAAAGAATATTTGAGTCATCCGTGGCAGAGTTACAGGAAAAATGAGAACCAAAGAGAGCTACTTTGTCTACGGGAGACACAGCTATAGTAATGTCAGACCGGAAAAGTGAAGGAAAGGTAGAGATTCAGAAGTTTTTAGCGATGCCCTTAGCTAAAAAGCAGAAGGACCTATCAGTGCATGGAGAGGAGAGGTTATCGCACTTCATCTGAATAAAGGAACGCTTTGCCTCACGGACTTGCATTGCTTACGGGCAGTGATAAATGCTAAATGGGGTTCGGAGGAGAGTTTTTCCGAGCTCGATATGCATGATCACTTACCTAAATGGCTTCAGAGCAGGAACGGTTGAACTATGGACTGGAAGAAGAGATCGTCTTGGACGAAGAGGGGTTAAATACGTCCATTCCTGCAACTAAGAATCCTTTCTATATGTTTGGTTTAATCCTAAGCATCACCACACAAGAGATAGTAGATCACCCTAGGAAAACCAGAGAAGCATTTTCGCAAAGTAGTCTAGTCAGCTATGTTGAGGTGTCAATGACTCCAGCTACGACCATCGGATTAATAAAGCTTTGCATCAAGGACTGCATGCTTAGTTTTGATAATGAGTACCATATGCAGAGATTGGCATGAAGAGGGAATATTCTCTATCTGCCGTGTTGAGTAATCTCTACATAGAGTATTTCGAAAGCTATACTCCTTCCCAGCGTCAAACGGTTTATTTATGCATTGACGTAATTTGCAGTAGGCCGAATGCGGACGACATGGCGATTATTTCCTTGGTCTCAATAGTCTAGACACTTTTATAAAATTCACCTTTAAGGAAGATAATGAGAGTTTCTTGCCTTTCTTGGATGTCATGGAGCACAGACATATGAATCAATTCAAGTTAAGCGTTTTCTGAAAACTTACAAATCTTATTTCATATATGCACTTCTACTCAGCCTGCCAGAATAAGTAAATCAATCCGTGTTCGACTCACTGTTACTTCTTGTGCACTCCTTTTGCGGTCCAGATTTTCTTGATGGTAAAATCGGCAACATTTATGAAATTACATCTTCCTTAACGTACCCCAGGAACTTCATTTACAAGTTTTTGCAAAGATACTTTTATCTCAAAAGCTAAACAAACTTACCTCCTATAACTATCGTATCAAAACAACTACCTAGGACTGACCCCATTTACTTAAGGAATTTGATATCAACATTTCATTCCAAAAGAGCGATATAGTTAGAAACTTGCTCATGAAAAACTTGACTAAATTTCAGGAAAGTGCAACAATGCTTACTAGGGACAAAGTGGACAACAACTAAATGAAAAAGATAACGCAGCATCAGTATAAAGTTAGAATTGGACGTGAATTAAATGCTCTAATCCTGCATATGCGAAAGTTCAGCCACCCAGTTGACTGAACATGTAATATTGATGTAACTGCTATTCCTTTAAACATACACATTTTTGTCCTTCCAAATAACGTTCCTTCTTTCCTCACATTCTTCAGCGCTCCCAGGACTTTCGTCCCCTCCCCGAACCTATAGCTCATATTCGCTTCCATGATTCCCTTTCCTGCTATGGCCACTCCTGGGTATTCAAAACTCTGTGCTTCCTCCACTTTTCTCCATTTAAACTCACATCCCAACTAAATTGTCCCTCAACTCTGCTTAGCCTAATAATTTTGCTTTTATTCATATTTGCTCCCAACTTTTTCCTTTCAGACTTGATTGCCAACTACTGCAGCATCACACATGAATCCTCCAACAGTGCTGTATCATCAGCAAACAATAACTGACTCACTTCCCAGGCCCTCCCTCATCTCCCCAAAGATTGCATATTCGCCCCTCTCTCCAAGAATCTCTAATTTACCTTCCTAACCACCCCATCCATAAACGAATTGAACAACCATGGTGATATCACTCACCCCTGCCACAGATCAACCTACGTTTGGAACCATATGTTCTGCTCTCTTCCTACTACATTCTTGATAAAAAAATCTCACTGCCTCTAGCAGCTTACCTTTCGCACCATATATTCTTAAGACTCTCCACAAAGTATCTCTGACAACCAACCCTATCATATGCATTCACCAGATCCATAAATGCCACCTACAAATCCATCTGTATCTCAGAGCATCTCTCACACATTCTTTAAAGCAAACTCCTGATCCACGCACCCTCTACCACTTTTGAAACCACACTGCTCCTCTCCAGTCCGATGCTCTGTACATGCCCTCTCAATCAATACCCTCCCATACAACTTAAGAGGCATGCTCAATAAACATCAGAATTTAGGATACTCATCTTTATCCCCTTTGTCTTTATGCAGCGGCGCTATACATGCATTCCGCCAATCATCAGGCACTTCACCGTGATCCATACATATGTAAGAAATCCTTATCATCCAATCAACAACTCACTCACCCCATTTCTCAATAAATTCAATGCAATATCATCCACTCCCACTGCCTTACCACATTTCATCTTAGGCAAGGCTTTCTTTACCTCTTCTCTTCACCAAACCATCCCCTACGACTCTCTCACTACGCATACCACCCCGACCCAAACACCCTATATCTGCCATTCTGTTATCAAACACATTCAACAGTCTTCCAAAATACTCACTCCATCTCCTCCCCACTTCATCACTACCTGTAATCATTTCCTCTTTTGCCCCCATCACCGATTTTCCCATTTCTTCTTTCGTCTTTCGCGCATTATTTACCTCCAGACAAAACATCTTTTAATTCTCCCTAAAGTTTACTGATACTCGCTCACCCTAACTCTCATATGCCTTCTTTTTCAACCCCTACACCTTTCTTTGAGCTCCTACCGCTTTCTCATATGCATCTTCCAATCATTTGCACTCTCTCCCTGTGAGTACCGGCCAAACGCTTCTCTTTTCTCCTTCATTGGCGACTTTATTTCTTCCCACCACTCACTGCCATTTCTAATCGGTACAACTCCCGCCTTTCGCATGTCACATGCATCTATCCACATGCTATCGCTACTTCCCTAAATACCTCCCATTTCTCACCCACTCCTCTCACTTCATTTTTTTTACCTTTTGCCATTCTGGACTCAATCTATGATAGTATTTCTTCACACATATCTCCTTTTCAAGCTCACTTACTTTCACCAATGTCTTCTCCCCTACAATCTTTCCTCTTTTACCGAGAACCTCCACAAATCTTCAACATCGCCACCAAAATATAGTTATCAGCCTTCCACCAGCTGCCCCCTCAGCACATTTACATTCAAAAGTCTCTTTTACACGTCTATCAATTCATATGTAATCTAATAAAGGACGTTGACCATCTCACCTACTCTTTTAAACCAGGTATTCCCAATCACCATTTTTTTTTCATCACAAAAACCACAAACTCTTCACCATCTCCATTAATAACAATGAATACCTCATTCTCCCTAAAGTTACTGATACTCGCTCACTCTAACTCTCACCAGCCATCTTTTTCAACACTTGCACCTTTCTCTTGACCTCCTGCCTCTTTCTCTTACACATCCCCCGATCATTTACATTCCTTCCCTGTAATTACCGCCCAAACGCCTCCCTTTTCTCTTTGACACCAGCAAATTAACTCTTTTATCTCACCACTCACTATCCTTTTTAATCTGACTACCCCCTACCTTTCGCGTGCCAAATGCATCTCTTGCATGTGCCACCATTGCTTCCCTAAATGCCTCCCATTCCTCACCAACTCCCCTTGCTTCACTTAATCTCACCTTTTGCCATTCTATACTCGATCTCTCCTGGCATTTCATCACGCAAGTCACTTTTTCGAACCTCATTTATTTTCACCCATTCTTCTCACTGATTTTGTTTCCCCTTTTCCTGAAACTTAAACAAATCATCATCCTTGCCTCTACAAAATAGTGATCAGACATCCCACCAGCTGCCCCTTTCAGCATATATACATCATAAATTTCTCTTTTACACGCCTATCAATCATTATGTAATCTAAGAATGTGCATATCCCTCTTTTTTAATTAAGTATCCCCAATCACCATTCTTTTCTCAGCACAACTCCACGAGCTCTTCACCATTTCCATTCATAACACTAAATACCAAATGTGCACCAATTATACTCTCAACTGTCACGTTACCTACTATTGCATTCAAATAACCCATCGGTAATACCCGGTCTCTTACATCAAAACTGTTGACACACTCGCGCAGCTGCTCCCAAAACATTTGCCTCTCATATTCTTTCTTTTCATGACCAGGTGCATAAGCACCTCAGTAATCACCCATCTCTCACCATCCACCGTCAGTTTTACCCACATCATTCCAGAATTTATTTCCTTACACCGTATCACACACTCCTACTACTGCTGCTTCAAGAGTAATGCTACTCCTTCCTTAGCTCTTGTCCTCATACCAACTCCTGACGTTACTCCTTAGACATTTCCAAACCAATTTTTCCCCCTACCTTTGTGCTTTGTTTCACTCAGAGCCGGAACATCCAAGTTCCTTTCCTCAAACATACTACATATCTCTCCTTTCTCCTCATATTGGTTACATCCACACACATTCAGACACCCTAATCTGAGCTTTCGAGGAGGATGAGCACTCCCCACTTGACTCCTTCTCTTTCCTCTTTTAGAAATTGAAATACGACAAGGGAACGGTTTCCAGGCTCCCGCTCCAGCCCCTTTTAGTCGCCTTCTGTGACAAGCAAGGAATAAGGAGGCAGAATTCTTTTTTCCCTTACTACGTTGATGGCTCTAATTACGGACAAAAGTCTACTCAAGGCCGGGCCTTAATCGAAATATAAAGAAGCTAATAAAAAGGATGTGAAAAACCTATCGTTTACAACATGAGAAGGCAGAGAGTTTCATAGCTTCGAGATGTAAGGAAAGAAACAATTGAATGAAATATGAAACACGATGATTCAAATACTTTCGTGAGTATTGACATCTTCAGAGTTACGGAGATGAGGAAAATATGTGGTTTTAACACATATGTATGACATGTAAGGCGCATGGCTTTGTCTGGCGAGAAGGCCATGAAAGTAATGTGGCCACCGAAGGAAAGGGTCGGGTTACCAAAGGCAAAGGTCCGGTCATCAGGCAGGGGATCAGGCATATAGGGCTTAAAAAACGCTCCATCCTCTGACTCCCATTCAGCTTTTACCACTGTCCGAAACCACTGCAAGAACGTTATCCGAGAAGCAAATCGTTCCTTTATTCCAAGAAAGTGCGATGAACTCTCCCCTTCATCCAGAGATAGTTCTCCCTGGTCTTTAGCTAAGAGCGTCGCTAGGAACTTCTTTCGCTCTACCTTTCCTTCACTATTCCTTTCTCACGGTACTATAGCTGTCTCTCCCTTGACAAAGCAACTATCTTTGGTTCCCATTTCTCCGCTAACCATATGACTTTAACAACTTTCACCCCTGAAGCTCTTATATTTAAGCCTGTGTCCCTTCCCGTTATCTCTTTACGACTGTCCGAAAAGCGCTACTCTCTTTGGACAAATACAACGTTTATGGACCTGATGCCATCCATCGTCGTATATAGAAGTGTATGCCTCTAAGTTTGCACATGCGCTTGTAAGTCTGTTCTGTTTCTGTTTAAAAACAAGAACTTTTACTTCTTCTTAGAAATATTTTTGTTACATCCCATTCCCAAATAGGGTAACAGTTCTAACCCCTCTAACCATTGCCCCATTGCTTTGACATCTAAAAATTTCCAAATTCTTTGAATCCTTCCTAAACTCCCATATCCTCAGGCATCTTGAATCTCACATTCTTCTCCCTGATCACCAGTATGGCTTCCGTAAGGCGAAATCAACTGGTGATATTCTTTCCTATCTTATCAATTTCTGGTCATCATCCCTAAAAGAATTTGGGGAATCTTATGTTGTTGTTTTTGACAGAGTGTAACAACAATACATTATCTCTAAGCTCCTTGCTTTTGGCTTTTATCTGGCACTTTGCTCTCTCATATCTCGGTTCTTCTCCGGCCGATCTGTCTCTGTGGTTGTTGATGGATCGGTCTCCTTTCTTTCCTTCATCAACAGCGATGTCCCTCAAGGTTCCGTCCTGTTCCCTACGCGTTTAATCTTTTTTTTAAGTTGAAGGCTCCAGTCACGGACAAAAGTCCACATCAAGGCCGGGCCCTAATTGAAATATAGAGAGTACAGATAAACGGAAAAAGAAAAGAAGGGAAAGTATTTACAAATTTTTGAGAAAGTGAAAGATCTGTCCTTTGAAATGTGTCAGGTTATAAGTATTGAGAAAGACATGGGAAGGTATAGAGTTCCAAAGCATTGACATATAGGAAAAGAAGCAATTATCAAAACGGCACACTCTTGAGTTGCCTCTGAACACACAATAACTATGTGACGCAGCAGCTTGCAGAGTATTGCTTGGTCTAACTAGTGGCGGGGGCAAACAAGCAGCCAGCTCTCGGGAGCAAAAGCCAAAGTAATACCTATAGAAGAGGGAAAGTGAGCCAGCAATGCGACGTAGGGCAAGGGGTCAAGTTTGGAAATTAGCCTGGGACATTTCATAAGTCGGATCGCTTTCGACTCAACTCGGTCAAATAAGGATACAGAGCTAAAACCACCCCAAGTGTGAGAGCAGTATTCCATACAAGGACGAATCAGTCCCTTGTATAAACGGAGCAACTGTTCAGAAGGAAGGAAGTTTCGACATCTAAACAGGACACCCAGTTTCTTAGAGGCAGACTTAGCTATCCCCATAATGTGAGGTTTCCAAGATAGGGTGGATGTTACAGTAATACCAAGTATGTTCATTGAGTCAAGAGGTGGAATTACAGAACTATCAAAGGAAAGACGAAAGCTTTGAGGAATTTTTGATAGAGAGATGGGTAGAAATTGGGTCTTGGAGGCATTAAACTTAACTAGATTTTATGTACCTCACTGAGATATCCTGTCCAAGTCTGAGTTTAATGAGGAAGTTGTGTCAAGACAAAATGCTGATCAAGTGAAAGAAGAGGGAGCAGAAGTGAAGGATGTGGATGAATGCATTGTTGAATCGTCAACGTATAAATGGATTAGATTGTTTGTGGAGGAGAGGAACCCGTTGTAGAAAAGAAGAAAAAGTGTAGGAGACAAGATAGAATCTTGAAAAACACCGCTGTTAATAGAGAAAAGAGGAGAGGCTGATCAATCAACAACCACAGAGATAGCTCGGCCGGAGAGGAAGCTAGATATTAAGGATCAAGTGAGGGAGGGAAGCCAAAAGAAGGGAGCTTAGAGATGAGACCCAGTTGCCACACCCTGTCAAAAACGTTAGATATGTCAAGGACAGCTACACTTGACTCACTAAAATCTTTCAGGGATGATGACCAGATATTAGTAAAATAGGAGAGGATATCACCAGCGGATCTCGCCTTACGGAAGCCATACTGGTGATCGGAGAGAAGAATGTGATTTTCGAGGTGTTTAAGGAAATGGGAGTTGAGGAGGTATTCAAAAAATTTGGAAATGGTAGATGTCAAAGCAACAGGACGATAGTTAAAGGGGTCAGAACGATTACCTTTCTTAGGGATGGGATGTTTCAAAGCATGTTTCCAAGGAGAAGGAAAAGTCTGTTTTTAAATAGAAACGGAACAGACAAGCAAGTACAGGTGCAAATTCAGAGGCACACTCTTTCAGTTAAAAAAGCGTTTTTCGGACAGTCCGAAAAGAGATTACGGGAAGAGGCATAGGATTAGTAAGCGGAGCATCAGGGGATGAAGGAATGTTATAGTCATCCAAGGAGGAGTTAGAGCAGAAACGGGAACCAAAAAAGGTTGCCTGGTATATGGGAGAGACAGCTATAGTACCGTCAAAGTAGATAAGTGAAGGGAAGATAGAGCGACAGAAGTTGTTAGAGATGCCTTTATTTAAATACCAGAAAGACCTATCAGTGGATAACGTGGAGATGTTATCGCACTTTCTCTGAAAAAGGAACGCTTCGCCTCACGGATAACGTACTTGTTTCCTTAATTCTACAAATAACAAAACGCATCCATATGCAGACAACTCAAAACTGCATTCCTCTACGTTCTTCAATTCTGTTACTTCTTCTTTCACTCGATCTGCACCTCGCCTTGACACAACTTCCTGATTAAACTTGGACAGGATATCGCAGTGGGGTAAGCGAAATCCAGTCAAGTTTAATGCATGCAAAACCAAGTCTCTATCCATGCCTCTTCCGAAAATTCCTCGCAATTTCCTCTCTCTTCTTTGACAGTTCTGTAATTCCACCTCTTGACTAAATGATACTTTGTATTACTGTAACATCCACTCTTTCTTGGAAACCTCATATTACGGAAATAGCTAAGTATGCCTATAAGAAACTGCTAGTCCTGTTACGATTTCGATTTTTTTTCTTCTGAACAGTTGCCCCGTATACAAAGGATTGATCCGTCCCTGTATGGAGTACTGCTGTCACATCTGGGGAGGTTTTAGCTCTGCATCCTTCCTTGACCCAACTTGCCCTGCGCCGCACTGTTAGTTCCATTCTCCTCCTCTGTAGAAATGGTTTTGGCTTTTGCTCCTGAAAGCTGGCTGCTTGTGTGCTCCCACCACTAGCTAAACCACAGAATACTCGACAAGCTACTGCGTCACTTGATTTCTGTGTAACCGTTGACAACTCAAGGGTTCGCCGTTTTGTTAACTCTTTTTCTCCCTACATCTCAAAGCTTTGGAATTCTATTCCAATAGCTAAGACCTAGAACTTTTTAAAATATACTTTTCTCATTTCCTCGAAAAATCGTAAATACTTTTTCGTGTCTCCTCCTTTTCCAATTCTTTGTACCCCTTTTGTCTTTCAGTAATGGCCCGTGACTAGAGCCTCCAAAGTAAAGAACAAAAATAAAAATGTTGGGTCAGCAAAGGTAAGGTGTTGGGTGAGAAAAGGTAAGGGTCAAGTAATGGAATAGCTCATATACTTGTATATGTTGACAATTCGTTTGATTATGAAGGATCTAATTCATAAATGCCAAGACTGATGTTATGAGTATTATGAGAGCTGTGCTTGATGATGCTAGATTCCATAATATTTTTATCTACAGTAGAGTGATGTTACACCTTTTTGTTCCAGTCAAAATGGTGTCTGAAGTCTCGCATATGCAGGATAGAGCAATTGTTTCTTGTTCAACATGAACACTAAACTGATGCTGCCTTATTTTTACATTCGGCTCCTTTGCACGTTCTGTCAAGTAAATTTTGTTGCAATCCTTCCATGGTATCTGGTTAACAACCTTATGAATTTTCAGGCAAGTTTTCTATCAGCAGGTATCTCACTAATCTTAAACTCCATATTGATATCAAATACCTTCTGTAGTTGGGGAAATTATCAGGAAAATGTGATACGGAAGTACTAGAAGGTTATTAGGCTCTTTAGCTTTTGAGCTGATGTTATATCTCTGGTACTACGCAAAGATCAGTGAAGATTTTGGAGTACTTCAAGGACGATGCAATTTCATAAAATTTACTAATTTCACTTTGAAATTCTGGACTACATTGCTTTACGTACCAGGAAATCAGGTAAACTAATATTATTTTACTTCGTCCTGTTGAACTGAGTTGAAGCGTACGTATGAGAAGACATCTATAGGTTTTCTGTTAAAGCTGACTTTGAACTGGTTTATATGTCTGTGCACCATGACATCCAAGAAAAGAAAGACACCATCATTTTCTCATTCCCAGTAAATTATAGGTGCGACTAGGCTGTTGACTCTAAGGAGACAATCGCCGATGCCTCATTATTCAGCCATATGCAAATTACGTTAACTACATAAAGAAAGCATTTGGCGCCTGTTGATATGACACTAGGAAGGAGTTTAGAAGTTTAACTTCAAAGAACTCCATGTAGAGATTGTTCAACACAGCTGAAGTGGGATTTCCTATTGCCACGCCGAATCTCTGTAGACAGGGCTCACTATTACAAATAAACGTACTGTCCTGGATGCAAAGTTTTATTAGTTTGATTTAAGTAGTGGGAGGTAATGGAAGGGTATACTTAGGAATTTCTTCAAACAAAAACTCCAACAAGTTGTCCACTCGAACATTAGTAAAGAGTGACTTCACATCAGACCTACTAGCTTATAGCTGAGGCTTACATGTATATTATTCAATTGTTAAGGTCCTCGTTATTTCTTGTTTGACTTTGAGAATGTATCAGTTGGCGGGTTTAATAGAGCCACAAGCAACTTCAAGAGTTTATGTGTAACTGACCCAACTGAACTAATAACTGTTTTTGCTGGGTTGTTAGGTGTGTATATCTTGATTAGACCATAAGTATACAGGAATTGCGGAGAAATTGTGGGCATTTATTTTATCAAGTCATATTTACCTTTAAGAAGATGTTTCAGTTTTTTATTGATCTTACTGTTGATAGTGTCTAGAAGATCTGTTCTTAATTTTGAATCACAGAAGTCCTGATGTTACTCAGTTACATTTAGACTCATGAAATGTCTTGTGGATTTGTTGATCTAAAAGTTTGTACAATCTCTCAGTCAAACATAGAAAATAAGGAGGAATTTGTCAACATGATTAATAACATACCTGTATACTTTAGCTAATAAGCTAGTATGTTTTGACGTGATGTCAGTCTTCATAAATGCTCCAGTGGATGACCTGTAGAAGTGTTTGTCTGACGAACTTAGTATACACACCCTTCCTTTATCACCAACCAATATAATCGAACTAATAAAGCTATGTATCAAGGACTGCAGGTCTGTGTTCAGTAATGAATTCTATTTACAGTGATTCGGCATGGCGATGGGAAATCCTTTTTCTCCCGTTTTGAGTTTTTTTAAGCTAAACTTCTTCCAGGTGTTATACGAATAGGCGCCACTTGCAATCTTTATGAAGATGAAGCAATTAGCATATTATTGAATAGGGAAGACACCGTCGATTTTCTCCCTGCACTCAACAGTCTAGAAATTTGTATCAAATTTACCTACGAAGAAGAAATGAGGATAATTTGCCTTTCTTGAATATAATGGTGTACAGACATATGAACCAGTTCAACTGTCTTAGTAAACCTAAAAATGTCTGCTCATGTAAATACACTTCTACTCAGTTCATTACAAAAAATGAAAACAATCCGTGTTTTCCTCAACGTTACTTCGTGCGTACCGCATTGGCAGTTCAGAAAGTCTTTACGGTGAAATCAGAAAAGTTTATAAAACTGCATCGTCCTTATAATACCCCAGGTCCTTCATTGACAAATCTTTGTATAGTACCAGAAAGATATTGTTCAACTTAAAGCCAAGGAACCTTATAGCACTAAAAACTTTCTAGTAATTCCGTACAACAACAACTTCCTAGGACTGCCCCTGTTACTTAAATATTTGATGTCAACGTTGCATTTAAGAACAGCAATATATTGAGGAACTTGATTCTTAAAAACTCACCTGAATTTTCAAGTGGTTGTATTTACGAGATACCATCCACAGTGTGTAACAAAGTCTATTCGGTACAAAACGAAAAAGAACTGAATTTAAGATTATAGCAGTATCGGTATAGTGTTCGTGTTGGGCAAGAACAAAATGATCTGTTCCTGTATATGCGAGATTTCAACCACTCTACTCACCGGAACGTCGTTCAGAAGATTGTATCTTGTTGTTCATACGTCGTTAGAAATATCATGTAGTCTAGCATTAGTCTATGCAGGATTGTTAACATGTAACATGTACTGGGGCATCCCTCCCATTACGCGCTGAGTCATCCCACCCAGAAGTCACTGACTGGTATCCATCCCAGTATTCACTGACTGGGGCATCATCCATGCCGTTAATCACAGGCTGTGATATCCTGAATAACTGGGAACAGAGTATCTCATGATACTCGCGGACTGACGAATCCCTCACTGTACTCACTGACTGGAATATCTCTCCCAGTACTCACTGATTAAGGCATCCTTTTCGGAATTCATTGACTAAGGAATCCCTCCCAGTACTCACTGGCTGTGGCATCTCTCCCAGTACTTTCTGATTGGGGAATCCTTTCCAGTAGTATCCCTCTCGGTAATCATTGACTAGAGCATCCTCTCTGGTACTCACTGGTTGTGGAATCCTTCCCATTACACGCTAACTGGGGTATCCCTGAAGGTACTCACTGAATGAGTCAGTGACTGGGGCACCCCTACCAGCATTCCTGCTGGTACTCAATGATAGGGGTATGTATCCCTCCTGTTGCTCATTGGAACATCTCTCCCAAGATTCAATGACAGCAGCATCCGTCCCTGTTCTCAGTGACCAGAGTACCCTTTGGTGCTCACCGGCTGGGTCTCACTCCCAGTACTCACTGACTGGGGCAATCCCTCTTCGCTCTAACTGACTGGAAAGTCCCTCACACTACTCGCCAACTGGGCAATCTCTCCCGGTATTCAGTGACTGGGATTTCCCATGGCACTGACTGAATGAGACATCCGTCCTAGAACTCAAAGAGTAGATCATCTCTCCAAGTTTTCATTGTCTTAGGCATCCCTTCCATTATCCACATATTGGATCATCTCTCCCTGTACTCGCAGACTGGAACATCCTTTCCCGCACTCAGTGACTGAGTCATCCCTTTTGATACTCACAGGCTGAACATCTCTCCCAATACTCACAACCTGGAGCATTCCTAACAGCATTCAGAGACTGGAACATCTCTCCCGGCACTCACTGCTAAGCGTGCAACCGCTGTTAGCGTTTGGATCTCAACAATACCTAAAACTTCCCACTGGAGGAGTATGAGGCTGGAATAGGGATTCTGGTAACCGGAGCTTCTCCTTGCGTTTACCTTAGATAACTTTCTCTAAGAAGATAATGGCAACGTAAGGAGAAAGAAAAATGAACCTACTGACCGGATATTCTGCCCTGGGTAACTTTGCTAAAACGGTTACTCTTTAGAGAACACGAGGACAAGGTGTATCATCTGCTGCTGCAATATTTGGTATAGGTTTTTAGATATGCAAGGAAATATGAGTGATGTAAACCAACTTACGTGCATATATGTAAATATAAGCATATTATAGGTATTATGGATGGGCTTTCTGTGCGTGAGTTAACCATCGAAGATTTAAGTATAGAGCAGAAATGATCTGTCCGAACGACATGCCTGATTAGTAATCTGAATGGGTATGATAACAATCAATAGCCCCAAGGAGGAACACTGTTGACTGTGAGCAGGAATGTGTTGGTCTACCTACTTTTTCTTACAGCATTTCTATTTTCGCTGATGTTTTACTCTATTCAGATTTATTCTAGATCCTGTCATAGACCTCCGTGGGGTAGCGATTAGTCTTCCTAACAGTGACACATTCATGAGCCGCCCAGGGTCGAGTGCATAGGTTCGAATCCTCATTGCGGCAGTTGATCCATGGCCAACCCAGCTGTTCAATCACCCCCAGGTGTTGGTCGATAAAATGGTTACCAGGCTGAGGCTAGGGTTTATATATATATATATATATATATATATTTTTTTTTTTTTTTTTTTATACATAT
>JAYMFT010044130.1:0-15500 GCA_038088735.1 Panulirus argus | reverse complement strand
GATTCAAGGTCCTTGAGGCGTGCAACAGGTGTGTTTATGTTGGAATAAGCACAAACACCACCTTTGAAACGGAAACATGAGTGGAGATTATAGTTAGATATGAAAAAGGGACTAGTGAGAACTTCATTAGACAACTGAGTCTCAGGCAAAAGTAAGATATTAGGAGAGGAAATATATATATATACTGGACAGTTTATACTGGATAGTTCTCTGAGAGATGTAGGGATGGAGTTACCAGGGGACATAGCATAAAATTAAGTACAGAAATTGTAAATATTGATGTAAAGAAATGCTTTTGTAGTATAAAAGTGGTTTATGAATGGAACAGCTTGACTGAGGACATGGCTAATACAAACGGCGTACATAAATTCAGGAGATTGTTTGACAGTGCAGAGTGTTTAAGTGATGGCAATCTACAAGTGTAAATTCCCTCCTATATGGTACAAATGGGTAATTACACTTGCTGTCTGCAGAGCATTGCCTGCCACCACTACCCACCAAGGAACACTACTTGCCCCACAACTGTGAGCCAGTTCTTTTTCTGAAGTGCAGCCCTCCATTGATAACTCAAATAAGCAGTGTTTCCAGTAAAAATATAGTAAAATTTTAAGTAAACTTTTGAGGATAAACCACCCCACTGCCACTACTGTCTTACACCATTCAGCAACATCTCTGGAGAATAAAACTTACAAATTTGTGTACAGAGGTCTTTTGCCTACCATGGGTTCACCAAATATGGTTTTTAGCATACACCCTTAGAATAATGTACAACAACCATGGCATCAAGTTTTGAGTATCCACAGTTCTCCACGGCATCACCAGAATTTTATCCATGCTCTGGGTGTGTCACGTGGCTGTGGCTTACTAAAGTTCCAGCTCAGCAGACAACCATATTTAGGGAGAGGGAGGAGGAGTTTCATAACCAGGGGGTGTTGCTAGGATGAGCATTAAGGTGGCTCTTTGTTTGATGTAGCTGCTTTGTGGAAGTATGGAAGTGCAGCATCAGTGGTGACACAGTGCCATCATGTTATTAATCTGAAGTTTTGTAAAACACTTCTTTTTGCCTTTATAGATTAAAAATATTGTTTTTTAAATAAAACATGCTTATTGATAACCCTGAAGTGGTCATAGGAGTTAAAGTATGCATCTCAAGGGTCACTTCCCCTAATCCCCCATTTTCCATAGACTCTGTACCTTGCCAGCCACTGGATTTTCTGGGAATATAGCCCCATTGGTTGGCAAGGGACTTTTATACTTACTTCTGTTTATGGTTAGTAAAATCATAAAACTCTCTAAGCCATATTTGATGTGTTTAAGAATATATCACTCCATTCATAAATTTGTTTTTTACTCCTGTTCATGGAAAAAAATTCCACATAGATGCATATTTACTTTTAACAGGGAAGTATATGGGAAAAATATGGTTAATGTTACAGAAACTCACAATACAGATGCTTTTTCAAGAACATATCCCTTTCATAACATGGGGTTTCTCTGTACAGGTTTAGTGGTGGCACAGTGTGCTAGCTTTGCCACCATAGCAATATCTCATCGTAGATAGGTATAAGGAAACATAATAGATGATTTCCCATTCCTAGATCATGCTGTCTCACTCTTCATCAGCATCTCCAACTGAACTTCAAAAAGTGCATACAAAAATGAACATAGAAATATAACCTTAATGTCTCGCCACAAGTTACACACTTCATAAGATAAAGAAACAAGCTCAGACAAAAGTAATTGCCATCACTAGAAATCAGAGAACAAATCCCAACTCAAAATAACATCATTACTAGCTTAATTACTGAAAGGTAAACGGCAAAGTGGCATTCTTTCCTCATCATGATACAGTTCAAGATGTCATTGGAGTGGGTGAAGTGAATGGAAAAGGGCAAACACCGTACCTGTTCATGAGAAAGGAGACCAGAAGCAGGTGCCGAACTGCAACTTGGTCTCAGGGATAGTTTATAATATTCTGGCAAATAAGAAAAGGAATGAATGACTTTCCACAGAGGAGAAATTACCTAAGTTAGAGACAGCACAGTTTTAAGATATCTATTGAAGAGGGAACCCTGTCTTAGACTAAGAGAAGGCTGAGTGCATTGCTTGTATCTGGACTGCCAGAAAGCTTTGACACTGTATCACATGGGAAGCTGATTAAGAAGTTGGACCACCAGGGAGGAATAAGGGGAAAACTACTTCATTGGGTAGAAGATTTTTCAGTGGAAGGGAACAGTGGGTACATGTCAGAGGAGTCTTCTCCGATTGGGTTAAGGTAAAACCAGCGGAGTACCACAGCATTCTAATCTGGGACCAATACTTTTCTTGATCTACATAATGACCTACCAGAAGGCTTGGACTTCTACCTGAATGTGTTTGCAGATGACACAAAAGTTATGAAGTCAAAAGTGAGGAGGACTGCATCATTTTACAAAGGGACCAAGACAGACACCAAAGTTTGTCTGATACATGGTTGATAAAAGTCAACCTTAGCAAATGTAATGAGGATAAAACAAAGTGAAAGAAGGCCTTAGTATGATTATCATGTGGAAGGAAATAAGCTTAAGGGCTTATTGTGTGAGAAGGACATGGAAGTCAATATCATCCCTAACATGTTGCTTTATTACCACATTAGGAGAATAGTTAAGGAGACAAAATTAATCTTAATGCAAATATTAGAGTATCTTTCAAGTATATGGATGGGGACATATTTAACAAGCTTTCATGTCCTGCATAAGGCCAAAACTAAAATTTGTTTCTCATTTCTGGTAACCACACATAAAGGAGCACATGAGCTAATAGAGAAGGTCTGGGTGAGAGAAATGAAGATGGTGTTGTGCTAGAAATGTCTACAGATTTAATGACATAGAATAACCACTAAAGGATTTGGTATTGTTCTTCCTACCTTAATGGTTTTTTCTTCCAATTCTTTTGACAGTGCAATCCCATCTAGTATTCCTGATATTCTAAAAAGCTGCAGTATCTTTCAAAGTTTTTATTTTCCCATATGACTCACTAGTCACTCTAACATTTTTTCACAATTTCATGCCACCTTAGAACATATCTTAAATATTTAAGTCCTAAAAATGAATTAAGAATCTTTTCTGCAATGTGAGCATATAGCAAACACCTCACTGATTTAATAGTCATTGCCAGTAACGAAAATGTTTTTTAGGAAAGATTTTGAGCATTGCTGTTGGATATTTTGATATCTGAGGTGAGGAAATGGTTGAAGCATGAAAAGTATGGAGAAGATTCTGCACACTTCAGTGTTATAAAGATGCAGAAAATAGTAACTATGAATCATATCACTCTAAAGACATATTACCATGTGTAACAATTTTTGTTCCTGGGTAGTAAGTGTTATTTCCTAAATGCGTTTGCATAAAAAGTATAGAAAAGGGCTGTTATTCCCTTCAAACTTTCCTTTTGTGGCCAGGACAGGGATATTTTGAAATTTACCTATTTTTATTCACATAAAGTCAAAAAATCAACAACATATGAATCAAAATTAACATGCATTTACACTAATGTTAAACAAAAGTGATCACAAAAGATTCAGAAGTGAGTGTTTTTTTTTGAGATTTATGATTGTACTGTAAATCACTTTCATGAATCAGACCCCAAATATAATCTCCCATCATGTTCTCATTATATGTACTTTGGCAGTAGCATTCAAAATCCAGTATATCCTGGTGGAAGCACTTGCCTTGCTCCTCTGAATATGCTCCCATGTTCTTGAATCTATCAAGATGAGCATTAAGGATATGGACTTTGAGGGAAATCTTGCTGCCCATTTGGCATAGTCCTTCACCATAGTCTCAGTCAGCTCCACATAATTTTTTGGCCTTGTGATTACCCAGGAAGCCCTAAACCACAGCGACAAAGCTGTACCAAGCTCCTTTCTCCTTCTAGTGAGCCTCTTGGGGCATTCCATGCACTTCAAGGTTTTCTTTATCTGTGGTTCAGCACAGACACCAACATTGACCTTTGCCTCAGACAGCTTAGAGAAGAAGTCTTGAAGGTACTTGAAGGCTGCAGACTCCTTATCTAGAGCTGTGACAAATTGTTTTATAAAGCCTAATTTTATGTGCAGTAGTGGCATCAACACCTTCCAGGGGTACACCAGTGGCTCCCACTTGATGTTGTTCATCCCCACAGAGAATTCAGTCTGCTGTGGCCAGTCCTGCCTGTGGTAGTGCACCACAGTGTCCCTGCTGTCCCAAGGCAAAGATAGCAAGGAAACTTGGTAAAACCACCTTGGAGACCCATCAGGAATGCCACCATTTTGATGTCTCCGATGACCTCTCAGCTGTCCTCATCATACTTCAAGGCATCTAGCAAGGTCTTGACGCTGTTGTATTCTTCTTTGAGGTGCACCGAGTGAACCAGGCATGCCAAAATATGCCCTGTAGGCCTCATATATCTTAGCAGGTGCTGCCATGGAGTAATTTTTTGCTGTTTTGATAAATTGGCCACAGACATAGCAAAATGCATCTGCCAGATGCTTGCAGCCTCTAGATGCCATCTCAGAACAATATATGTATATGTATCAACTTAAGCAACTAGATCTAAACTGAACAGATTAGCTTAAGGCCCTTATATTTATACTACTATTTATATTACTGAAAACTTCTAGAAAGTTCTATATCAGTTACGCAGCACTAAATCTATCCGGAATGTCCTGAAAAATAGGTAAATTTCAAAATATTACAGTCCTGATCATGAAAGCAAAGTTTCAAGGGATTGATAGCCATTTTCTGTACTTTTCAGACATATTCAATCAGAAAATAACACTTATTACCAAGGAATAAAAAAAAGGTGAAAATTTGTTGCAGTGTTATCACATGACTTTGATAAAAGACTAAAGAGATTCTTTTGACAAGAAATGTGCCTAAAGTCTTATGATAAGAAGAAGTGAACTTTCTGAAAGATAATGAAAACTGTTTATGTTCCAGGTAACTATTCAGGAGGGCATCAAACTTAGTAGTCTTCAGTGGGAAGGGCTTGGCGGAGTTCTCCCAAATTACACTTTACGTCTGTCTCCACCTCTTTCTGTCCACAACCATCTTCCATGCACTCTGGTTCTTGCACATCCAGTTTTTGCTCAACCTCTCACTCTGGATCCAGGTGCACAGACTACTTTGTACAAAGTAAATCTGGAGGAGAAGGTCTGCTTAGAGGTTCAGGTAAGTAACCATTTTTCACTGTAACTAAGATACTACATATCATATTCTTTTGTTGTTAAATTTTTGGGAATTATCTTCATACAGGATACAAAAATTTCATAAGATTATTGTGTTTATTTCAGAGAATTCTATTTATAAAGAGCAATAACAGATCATATTTATATCATTAATGATTCATTGTGAATGCTCTTTTCAACCCCACTGGCAAACCATGAAGTAGCATTGGTTTTTGCACACAATAGGTCTTTAACTCTCGAATGATTGCTGACATTCATAGATATTTTCTTGCAGAGTTGCACTCAACATCCATATGTTCAGATGACCTGTCATGCCATCAGCACCCTACAGAGGTCTCTATTGCCTACAAGGCATGGGAAATAATTCTGCTCTACTCACTGTCCTTGCAGTTGCCATTTTAGATGCAGGCCATCAACCTGCATATCATGTGTACATGGCACCCCTTGAAAAATAGGTAGATTGTTGGATGACTTAAGTGATGAGGAAAAGCCTTTATCACATGCATCAGCTGATGAGAAAAGTGAAGCGAATAATGTAAGAATGTCAAGAAAATGAAGAATGTGAGATAGTTAAACTCTTGATCACTTTTATCAGTAAGTCACTTTCTATGGGGAAAGTTTCAGAGAAATGGAAGCTTGCTAATATAACACCCATTTTCAAAGAAGATAATAGAACATTGCCGGCAATCATCATCCAATTAGCTTAACGTCTGTAGTTGATAGACTTATGGACTCCATATTCATGTTAAGATTGTAAATGATTTAGAGGACCCCATTTAATGAAAGATTCTCAACATGGTTGTCTTTGAAACTGCTTATGTCTCACAAATCTTCTTGATTTCTTTATTGATATAATCAACATGTAAGATGAAAGTAAAGCAGTTGATGTCATTTATGTAGATATTCAAAAAGCTTTTGATAAAGTTCCATATCAGAGGTTACAAACTAAAGTTAAGTGACATGGTATAGATAGGGTTATATTTTGATGGTTGGGATATTAGTTGACTGGCCTTAAACAAAGAATAATGATTAATGGTCAAGCCTCAGAATGGTTAATGTGACAAGTGATGTGCCAGAAGGATCAATTATTTGATCAATTCTCTTTCTCATAGATGTTAATAATATTGATTATGAGTTGCATTGTAAAATATCAAAATGTGCAGGTGATTCTAAGTTGGGAAACAAATGTACAACAGAAATTGGATATCTGCAGCTTCAAAGGGAAGTAGACAAGCTGATGGACTGAGCAAATGAAGTTGATATAGATAAGTGCAAAGTTTTACATATCAGTAGTAAAAACAAAAAGGCAAGCTACAGTATGAATTTTATTGAACTATAAAAGGTAAACAAGGAGAAAGACGTTCGTGTAATAATCTCTTGTGATGTGAAGCCAGGTAAATAGTGCACAGCAGCTGTTAAAAAGGCAAACACAGTTCTTAGGTTTACAGGTACAGCAATAAGATTTAAGTTCAGGGAAATATCCTTGTTCTTTACATATCACTTGTGCATCTTCAGATGAATATTGTGTTCAGTATTGGTCACCCTGCTTGAGAACAGACATAGATAAAATGGAGAGGTGCAGAGGCTGCCTTCAAGATGATTCTTGGGCTGAGAAACAAATTATGCAAAAGCCAATTTAAAGACTTAAATCTGTTTAAGACAAAAAAGAGAAGGTTAAGAGGTGATCTGATACAAGTACTTGAAATTATCAAAAGCTTTGATGATAGTTATATAACATGCTGCATAAGAGTATACTCACCTGATTTCACTTATAGTAATGGTTACAGGCTAATGAGAAAACATTTTGCTTTGAATGAGATGAAGTACTTTTTCTCCAACAGTATTGCTAATATAGGGAATGTTAACCAATCAGAATTGAAAGCAGTACTCTAGATAGATTCCAGAATAGATTTGTCAAATATTTCACTTCATACCCATGACTGACATTATTTGCACCTCCTTAGTTACATCAAAAGTTTACAGTTTTTCTCTTTGAAATATCTGTCTTGCTACTATTACCACAATGAGCTTTGAGTTTCAGATCTCTTCCTCTACCACAGACAGCTTCAAAAGGACCCATTTGTCTGTTGCTGTTTACATTCCTTTGTAGTCCTTTGTAAATAAGTGACAGACAGTGACTGTAATGGGATTATTTAAGGAGGAGATAAGCTGGAATGGGGTCTCTATCCCAGCACCCCACTACTCTCACATTCAGCCTTGAAATTACATGACAGTTGTGATTAATTTTCTTTCTGTTGAGAAATAGGAAAAAATAAGTGTTTCAGAGTGATTTTTGTTGGATTTTGTAAGGAGGAGCTAGGCCAGCACTAGACCTCTCCACCTGTACCCTACTACCTTCATGCTGAGCCTTGAAATTGCAAAAACTGCACCTAATTTTCTCTTTGTTTAATTCTGAGGTAATGGAGGACTTTAATAACAAGTGATAGGAAAGAGTAAGAACTTTTCAAGTATATCTTGAGTGTTAAGTTACATTTATAGAGAAGTAAATAGTCTGTCACTTTAGAGTGCATAATGTAATATTTTTACATTTTTTTTACTTGATCGATATTTTCCATGTTAGTAAGGTAATGCCAGGAACAGCCCAATAAAGGCCGCATCTGCTCACATCCATTCTTTTGCACCAAAACCACAGTTCCCTGTCCATAACCAGACCCACAGATCTTTCCATGGTTTACCTCTGACACTTTACGTGCACTGGTTCAGTCCAGTGACAACATGTTGATCACTGTATTCCACAGTTGACCCCTGTATACCACATTGTTCCAGTTTATTCTATCCCATGCATGCCTTTCACCCTTCTGCATATTCAGGCCCCAGTCGTTCAAAATCTTTTTCGTTCCGTCCTTCCATCTCCAATTTGGTCTCCCCGTTCTCCTTGTTCCCTCCACTTCCGACACATATATTCCCTATGTCAACCTTTCCTCACTCATTCTCTCCATATATCCAAACTATTTCAACCCACCCTCTTCTGTTGTCTCAAACACGCTCTTTTTATTTCCACACCTCTCTCTTACTCTTTCATTACTTACATCAAACCACCTCACACCATATATTGTCTTCAAACATTTCATTTCCAACACATCCTCCATGTTTTGCTCATCTTTATCTGTAGCACATGCTTAGCATCCATTTAATATTGATGGGATTACTATATCTTTAAACATACCCATTTTTGCCCTTCTAGATAGTGATCTTAATTTCCACACATTCTTCAGCACTCCCAGTACATTTGCTCCCTCACCAACTCCATGACTCACTTTGACTTCCTTGGTTCCATTTCCTGCCATATCAGCTCCCAGGTATCTAAAACATTTCACTTTCTCCAATTTTCCTCCTTTCAAATTCACACCCGAACCTATCTCTCATCCCTTCTAAATGTAGTAACCATACTTTTATACACACTTATGCATGCCTTACACCCTTAATAAAAACTTCTCACTGCTTCTAGCAGCTTTCTTCCCACACAGTATTTTATTAAGACCTTTCATGAGGCATCTCTATCAATCCTATCATATGCTTTCTGCAGATCCATAAATGTCCTACACAAATCCATATGTTTTTCTAAGTATTTCACACATTGACACATCCTCTACCACTTCCAAAAACCACACTGCTCCTTCCCAGTTTCATGCTATCAATCAGTACCATCCCATACAAATTACTGGTACCCTCAAAAAACTTATGCCTCTGTAGTTTGAGCACTCAGTTTTCTTCCCCTTCCTTTGTACAGTTGCACTATACATGCATTCCACCAATCCTCAAGTACCACACCATGATCCATACATAAATTAAAAATCTTAACATACCATCTGCATAACCATACACTGCAGTTGCCTTGACACATTTCGTCTTACATAAGGCTTTCATGACTTCTTCATGAGTCGTTCACTTTGTATACTACCCCAACCCAAATGCCTTACATCTGCTACCCTATCATCAAACACATTCATGTTCAAAAGACTTACCCCATCTCCTCCTCACTTTATCGCTACCTGTTACTACTTTCCCTTTTTCCCCTTTCACCAATGTTCCTGTTTGTTCACATATAATTAACCTCCTTCCAAAGCATTTTATTCTCCTTAAAGTTTAATAATAATTATCCTGCCAACTCTCCCCTGCCCTTTTTTTTTTTCAGTCCCTGCACCTCCCTCTTGACCTCATGCTGCTGTCTCTGATACATCCCTCAGTCATTTGCTCTCCTTTTCTGTACCACCCAAATGCCCCTCTTTTCTCTTTCACTAGCAACTGTACTTCTTCATCCCACCACTCACAAACCTTTCTAATCTGCCCATTTCCCACCTTTCACATGCTACATGCATCTCTCATGCATTCCAGCACAGCTTCCTTAAATACCCCCTATTTTTCACCCCCTCCCCTTGCCTCATCTACTCTCACATTTTGCCCTTCTACATTCATTTGTTTGTGGTATATCTTCATATAAGTCTCTTTTCCAGTCTCACTTACTCTCACCACTCTCTTCTCACCAATATTGTGTCCTCTTTCCCAAAAACTTCTACAAATCTTCACCATCACCTCCACAAGATAGTGATCATATTCCATCAGTTGCCCCTTTTAGCACATTTGCATCCAAAAGTCTCTCTTTTACATGTTTATCAAGTAATTTGTAATCCAGTAATGCTTGCTGATCTTCTCTCTTACTCACATACATATACTTGTGTATGTCCCTCTTTTTAAACCAGTTATTCCCAATCACCAGTCCTTTTACAGCACACATCTCCATAGGCAGGCTGCTTTATTAACAGCATCTCTTCTCACCTGGTTGAAAGATTTTAAAATGCAACTTGATATGGGCAAAGTTACAAAGATAGGCTTACTCAGCATAGGCCGCTATTTCAAAACCCAGCCAAATGCTGAAGCCAAGTTACTGATACTTTTGATATTTTAATGCATAAAGGCTAGCACTCAGAAATCCTGGCCTAATGGCAATGGATCTATACTGAGAAGAATTATGTTAATAGACTGGTGAACTCTTTTAATACATTGTGACCCAGCGTGGAAATCATGACCCAGCATGGGATTAACTGTTTCATTGATATGCTAGGGCCTTACACCTATGAAACCTGCATAGACAGATGGCGAAAATAAGAATTTTGATAAACCTATGAATTAACAGTAGTTAAAGATTACACTAATTAGAAATTAGCTGATAGAGGCTTCTGTATGGGTAGCTGATAGGGCTTTTCTATGGGAACCTCTGTTGTTGATGGATGAAAATATTGTATGCTTCTTATCGAGAGTTTGAGTCATGGTAGCAGCTCTGAGTGCTAAGGTGTCCTTACTGGTAGCAGATTCTTATCCTGCTAATGGTGATCCCATCTGTCATACTTCTTAGCAGGGCTCTGATATTGGGGCTTGGGTATGCTCATTTTGTGACCATGTAGACAAAAATGTCTTTATTAATTGTGAATGATATTTAAATTTTCATTCCAAGGATATTAATTCATTGTCTTGATAACAGAAAAATTTATGGTTCAGCAGCTTTTATCTTGGACAGCAAGGCAAAAATAGCTAAAGAGGAAAAGGATGTGCCAGGCCCTGATGTCATTAGTTCTAGCAGTGTTTGTTGAATCTTTGACTATCTTCAAAAAGATTGTGTATTTGTGGGTCACCAGATGACAGGTACCTTTTGGTATATAAAGAGAGTTCTTCAAGTTGGAGATGAAATAGAAGCTAGCATTTTGTCTGATAAGTGAAGTCTGAGAGGATGTTGCCCCATGTCAGTTGGGTGTAGGCATGCTGGATGTTCCTTTCCATCAAGGATCTTCTAGAGCCAAGGCAGGCTCTTGAGTGGTATTTATGTTTGCAGACTAAGCCTTTAGACCAGGGGTCGGCAACCTTTTGAACATAGTGGGCCAGTTTATAATTAATGCCATTTTTTCTACTACCTTGAATGCCAGGTGTTATTTTTTTCAGGACTATATAGCCTATGAAAATTGAAATCATAATTATACAGTATGTAGTGACCATTGTAATAATTTAGTTGCTTAACTTTTTTTCTTTGCTCCTTCAAATAATGTGGCATGCCATAGGCAAGCACTCTGCATGCCAAGTCTGGCAAGCATGCCAAAGGTTGCTGACCCCTGCTTTAGACGAATGGGCCGAAACGTGTCAAAGCTGAGGCATTTACTTTCCCTGGGTAGCCAGCCAGGATCAACTAACTGGATGGACCATTACTATGATGGGAGTCAAGGAAGGCAGAAGAATTAGTGACAGATAAATAGTGATAAGATATCCTTTTTTCCACCAGGCCAGGGTCATATTTGTTTTGGAGAGGATGCTATAAGGTAAACAGAGGGTTTGCACAAGGGTGTCAGGTTTCTGCCCCTTCTGTGACAGGCAAGTTCTTATTGGATTTTCTTAGAATGAAAAGAATTTACTACCCATAATCGATTTGTTCTTCTTGTAATACAGAAAGGCCTTGTTGATAGGGAGAATTGGAATATGGCTTGTGTGTGAGTGGCAGGGAGCAAGATTTTAGGGCAGGTGATATAATACTTATTTAGTTTAGGATTGCCACCAACCATGACAGGAAATATGGACCTTGGGAAGCATGAGTTAATGAGCCTGTTGGGATATCAGAGGAACCACAACCTGTGTTCAAGATAGAAATTTATCATCCAAGGCCTCTGGCACCCAGAGCTTCAGTCTTCAATCTTTCAAAAGACATAATATTGTTAGACAAATTGGGCAGAGTTGATTGAATGTGGTTGTGATTGAAGGAGTGTTACAGGAGTGTAAAATCTGTTTATGCATACATATACTGGGACAATTATGACATCATGCATATACATTTGTGGATGATTCTGGTCTGTATTTACAAAACTGATACCTTTTGTTTTAGAACAGCATCCTTCTTTTCCTTCCATCTCTTTTCAGTGGGGTTTATCTGCTAGTGAGACATAAAACTTTCTAGTTCTTGGCCAGTTGAAACAGTGGATTGACATAATTAAAGATATACTGCAAATGATTTTAAGTACCTGTATTACAATTATGATGATAGTTCCTGAGGTTTGGAATTATTTGTTTATCAGTTCATGAATAAGATGCTCATCTCTTTAATGTACCCAATGTAATTTCTTAAGATATATATGATTTGATTTTAACTTCTCAATTTTATTTTAGGTTTGTAATTATTTAGGCAGTGACTGGGATGGCACCCTAGAAATTGGTGCAGAGAAAGGAGATGACCACCGAACACTAGCATTAAGTCATGGAGATAGTTATGCTCGTAGGAAACTTGAAGTGGCACTTTACACTGTGAGAGCAGGATCTACTTCTGTGTATGTGTATGCGCCATACTGGATCGTTAACAAGACTGGATTTCCTGTTCATATTCGAGTAAGTATATTATTACTAGCTCTTATTTATGTGTTTACCATCATCAAAGTGATTTACAAATATTTTAGCATTACTGTAAATGATGCACATGTCTGTCAGATTAACACAGGATTTTTTCCGTTTCTTTTATTGCACTTAGTTTAGTTATGTGCAAAAGTTCTTACTGAGGCCAACCTTGAATATAGATGAATAGCACACAAAAAGAAATGTAAAAAAGAGAAAAGAATATTCTGAGAGTTTGTAAGGAATTGAAAACTTGCCTTTGAAAGAACTCATTGAAAACAGAGGATGAGAAAACTTTGTAAAGAAAAGAAGTCAGAAACAAGAGTACAGGCATACATTGTATATAAGGAAGAGAAATTAATGATAATCCTGTAGCTCACTTTTAAGGAGACTGAAAGTAAAACTAGCATTCCTGATACAGAGGTATAACAAGATCACCAGCATCACCTATCTTCTGGTCGGCTGCCATTAATTATGTTCATACCAGTATATCATAAGTTTCCATTTGAGCTTTTATTTTTACTATGTGATAATAATTTTGTGTGCATATGATGGTGGCCCATCTTTGTGGCCATCATATGAAATGGTAATCTATCCTGCTTCATTATAACAATACCATTGATGTATTTGAAAAGTAATCTAGAAGGAGCTTTTAAAGATTATTTAGGGACGCATCTTCTCTTGAAGGTTATGTAAGCAGGTGATGTAAGTTTTCTTGTGTGTGATAGCAAGCAAGTTCAAGAGTTCAAGATAGCTCTAAAACTTCAGTTACTCAGTTACTTCAGTTCTTTTAAAAACAAAGCCAACATGACTGACAGACATGTTAGCCCTCTTAGTAGACCAGACCATTCTGAAGAGTAACAAGAAATCATTATGCATAGGATCCCACTTTAAATCCATACTCTGCTTTCTTTAACATGGTTTATGTATGTGGTATATTTGGATTTTCACTTACCCATAGAAACAGTGAAGTAAAATATTCATTGTTTCGTTTCTCTTCCCTGTATTTATACCTACATTTTTTCACCTAGAGAGAGAGAGAGAGAGAGAGAGAGAGAGTATGAGCATGTACTCACATGGGTAAAACACCACTTATGCCTCATTAGATTAAATGAATCTGTGAGAATTCTCCCCATTCAACCTTTATTAGTGAAATGAGGTCAACATATGCTCATTCATGATGACTTAATAACCACAGAGCAATCTGCTTATGCTTAGCAACCATACAGTAATCTGCTTAGGCTCATGGTGTCACACTGCAAAGGTTACATGGTGGGTTCAGCTAGTAACCACCATTCATGTTATTTGATCAGTTGGTTGTGATCTGAAGTGTTTGATGGTATGCTCACCTTGGTTTCTGCCTTCTACAATATTTGACCATTATCATTTTCATTTATTTGTCAATACTGTCTGTTCATATTGTGTGTTTTTTTTGTTATGGCATATTTAGGTTTTCATATAAGTCATTATGTCAGCAAAATCAAAATAACACTGTGAAAGTGTCCACAAAATTCTGTTAAAAGATGCTTGAACCATAAGTCAGGGCTTAAATATTCTTACCTGACACAGGTGCTGCCTTAATCATGAAAGGGTTCAGCTGGGCCAAGTTTCACCATTTTATTTCAGTAGTTAATGCTAACATAGGTAACCCATTTCATGCAGAAGGATGATTATGTTGACAGTATGTTTCTATACGAGAAACTTCTTTTAGTATTTTAAGCTTAGGGCCTATAGAGCATGTAGCTGGGATTACTATGAGTACCATATTTGTTCATAATTGCCACCTGTGGTAACTGGACCATAACAATGAGCTTTATGTGAGATGTAATGTAAGTATTGAAACGAAGCTGAAATAGCAATTTACTTTGGTGGAACTCACTGTCTGCATATCATCCTTGCTTCCCACCAGGGAACATTGTTTCCCACTAAGGAACACCACTTCCTTCCCAGATCTGGACCTATTATATTCCTGGAGAACAGTTTGCTGTTAATACCCAAATATGTAATGTTTCAATAACACTGCAGTAAAAGTTTGGTAAGCTTTCAAAGATAAACAAAAGCTGTTTTGTCAATGCTACCGTAACAATTATTATTCATGCATTATGGTATGCCTTCATAACTTACCTTATCCCACACTGAATTCATGTGAGTTCAAGTTGGGCTTCATGTTCCTCAGATGTAGACCTGTTTCAAAGGTAGTGGTGGGTCAGGCTAAGAACCCTATCCTTTATAGACTTGTTCATATACCTTCATGCAATATTCTTTTGTTTCCCCGTGAGGTGGTCTTGGAAAATGGACCAAAACCTGGGAAGATGTTCTTGTATTTTTCTGGAGATATCAAGATTTTGGCTGCCTCATGGTGCCATTGTAGATTAACAGTATTATGGTAAATGCTAACTCACACATCAGTCATCACACACACTTATTGTCAGTGGAGTGATGCACACCACCTTTGCTTCCCACTAAGTAACACTGTTTTCCCCAGAGGAACACAGCATCCTCTCAGCTTTGGGCCCATTGTTTTACTCAAGTACAGTTCTCATTTGATAATTCAAGTAAGCGTGTTTCAGTAACATTACTGTAAAATTACTGGTAAGGTTTGGAAGATAAACGTATGTTGGGTTTTGTCAACTCTATCATAACCTCTTCATTTGCCACATTACTCATACATTATGGTCCATAATAACTCAATGTAGGCCAGACTGAATTCATGTGAGTTTGTGTTGGGCACCATGTTCCTCAGATGCAGTCTTGTTCTTCAGGTGGGTGAGGCAAGGAGCCCTGTTCCATTTAGATTTGTTCATATACCTTCATGTAATATTCTTTTATTATTCGATCGAGTAAGTAATGTAAGGGTAAGAGAGATGTGTGGTAATAAAAAGAGTGTGGTTGAGAGAGCAGAAGAGGGTGT
>JAYMFT010044119.1:0-15500 GCA_038088735.1 Panulirus argus | reverse complement strand
GAGAGAGAGAGAGAGAGAGAGAGAGAGAGAGAGAGAGAGAGAGAGTGTTTGTGTGTGTGTATGTGTGTGTGGGGGGAGGGAGAATAGAAGCTTCTAAAGTTTGTAAGACACAAAATAGGAACATGCTCAGTTGAATTAAGGTTGTACATCCTTAAGAATCGCTCCAGGGAACTTGGGTTTCCCTCCTAAAAAGATTTATTTTCTATGAAGCGAACGTGTGGCCTGATCAGTGGATGTAAAGTTTGTGTCAAAACAGGTCACAAGGAAGATGAGAACCTCGATCCGTGGGATCATTTTCTAGTGTCCCTGCGATTATTCTTCAGTGATATATTAGAATATGTACATAGTGTTGCCGAATATTTTACCGGCTTCTTAGATCAATACCACCTGCTACTCTCTCACAAATATGGATTTAGAGGTAGTTTCCCTGGATACAACACTCACGATCTTTTTGCAGATCTCAGAGCACTCGGTATCGCTGGTGATAATCAGCGAGTGGTCATCGTCAAACTGTCTCACGCGAGTCTTGGGCCCACAGTAGTCAGTCCTGGAAGATCCCTAGGGTTAACTTTAGCAAGCACAGACCCAGCAATTTCTGCAATTGTCCAGACTGAGACACCCGGGGTTGTGACCAAAGAACAGCACTAGGTCAGTGCTGGTAAGTGCCTGCAGCAGACCCACACCGCCAGAGCAGCACGACTCACTGACTGGTGCTGCCAATAGCAACACGTCGTAAACATCTTACGTGGTATTGATATGACTCCAGTGCAATGAGGGATCGTTGTATATCTGACTTTCATTGAATATCAGCATATATTACTCTCATCCAATGAAAATGCCATACTGCTCTGGCACACTGGAGATATCATTTACTGTGAAGACTGAGTTCAAGGCTTTGTTCAGTACTGATGCCGCACGAACCAGCTTTAATCGTTACTTGGACTTACGGAGTCCTGTACACTATTTCATCATTCATGTTTCTAGAATTCTTTAGGGCAACACTGACGTGTGTTGCATGTATTCATGATTCCGCTGTCTAATCATCATTTTATTCCCGTTTCTGTTAATGATTAACATGAGCTTGAAGGTCTTGTGGAGTAATTTGATTTTTTCAAAATTCTGTATGCATTTCTCTTGCAACTAGTGAGCAGTAATTCGCTCAACCACAGTGACTTCTACCCTGAGACATGACGTCTTTACTGCGTTGGGATATTTCATATTTCTTCTTCCTGGAATTTGTCTCACTGTCTCGTCAACCTCAAGAACATTTATCCATTTTCTCTTTCTAAGAATATGGCACATTTTTTGTACTGCACTGAGAATAATATATTTTCCATTTGTTTCTAGTAATGTATTTTTTATTTTTAGTTGTACATGAAGGATATCAATCTAGTTTCCATTTTTAAGATCATGGCGCAGTTTATCAAAGTCCGATTTTGTAGTTTAGGCTACCAGCAGCTTTCATCTGTACGGTATATGGTTAGCAACTCGAGTGTGTTGTTGCGATAATCACCGGACACCAGCTCCTCGCTGACCTCACAATGAATGTATCAAATCGTAACCGGTGTTTAACACTTGGTTGATGATACCGTTCCCTTCTGGTTTGTTGATCTACAGTTGGTGAAAAAAGGAATCCGGTTAACTGAACTAACCTGTTTCCGTCCTTATCTCCTTCCAAAGTTGACCACTAGATAGATAAACGGATTTTTTCAGGGTTCCTCCCATAACAATACTATCTCTCTTCCTTACTACATGTCTTAATTATCTATGCGAAGTATCACTGGATTCCTCGCTGTGGTCCTGACTTTCGTATACAGCACTGAAGCTTATTCATCAATTACCTACAATATATTTGTCTAGATATGAAATGTCATATTTTCGTTTCCTTCAGTGTCATCAGCTACTTTCAATATTGACACTAGCAGCTGATCAACGCCAGACCAGCACCAAAATCGAACTAATAACTCTCCAACAGCGGGCTTATTCATCTCCGTTAACTGACCAACAGCTGACAGATACCACCACGCGTATACCATTACACAAGCACTCCAGCTACAGCAGCAAGTGATCAACACCAATCGAACTCCCGCATACTCCTGCAACTGAGCAATGCCGCACCAGCACCGCACGAACACCTCACAAACAATTGACCAGCGCCAGTCCGAACTGGGGAACTATTGTGCAACAAAGTTCCTGGAAGGGCATGGCATCCTGTTATTAGTTTCCAGGTCACTGCCGGCTGAACAACACTTCTGGGAAGTGTTCGTGCCTCAGGAGGAAAGTTCGTTGGGGTTCCGCAAAGACTCATGGTGAAAGGCCTCGCTAGACAGACTGACGGTGACACTCTGGCTGGGCATGTGATAGTTCCAGCACCAACGGATGTGTTGCTCTGTTGGTCTGTATTTGTGTAACAGAGACTCTGCTGTTATCATTGCTGTTACTGTGCACGGGTGAGCAACAGTCGAGACAAAGCCTGAATCTTGCTTCCCGATGAATCAAACTGGAGTGCGACGCGTTTGGATTTCACAGTTCAGCTAACGTAGAACCATTTAGAAATTTAACTAAACGTTCAATTTCTTTCGCCATACTTCATCGGGAATCGCCTGACCACCAGGTGCAACGTGTACCATAACAGAAGCTGTGGAAGCCAAGAGGAGCCTGCAAAGAGGCGGGAGACACCGGAGACGCGATGCATAAACCCACTTGGCTCGTGTTCCCACGGAGTTACAGGAGCTGTGCCGCAAGACCACAGGGCGTGTTAGCCAGTAAGTTGCACCGCCAAGGATTACCATAATGTAATATACACGCTACTGGTATCTCACACGATAATAATTGTGTACGGAGGGTTAAGACGCAAGATTATCGCATTCGCTTGTCTGACAGCACGACTCTCCCTGGCCTCACTGAGAAACGTAATTGCAGTGGCTAAAATAAGTCAAAACAAGGAAATGTTCTAATAAAAGCAGTGTCTCAGAATCTCAAGAGTTATACACAAAAGCTTTAGCATGGCATCCGGTTTACGAAAAAAAAAAAAAAACGTAAATGACGGATTTCCTTACGAGGCGTAAGTGTTTTATATTTATCTGTTTTCTCTCTCTTTTTTTTTTTTCGTTGTATCTCTAGCCAGTTTCTTTCCTTAGAGGTCCGATGAGATATCTTGACTTTTGGGCAGATTTTGGCGTGAGAAGTTTCTTCTGGTGTACACAAGGTGAGCATCGACGGAAATGTAAACTGGGAAAGTAAACCGTGCGCAGCGTTGGTGTCCAAATCGTGTGAGTTCTTTCCTGATATAAGACATACCGTAAACCGCTAGCAATCTGAGATATGTCTTCGGCCACCAGTGGGATAAGGCAGCTCGTTTAACAGGTCACTGGTAGGTCCCTGTCTTAAATATTCTGTTCAGTTTTGATCACCCTATTGAGGAAAGACAAACGCAAAATGGAGAGAGTACAGAGGCAAGCTGCCAAGATGATTCCCAGGCGACTGAACACATTAGATCCGTTTAGCTTAGAAAAGAGAAGGTTGAGAGGTGATCTAAAACAGGTATTCAGAATCATTAAAGGCTTCGGTTTTTTCAGTCTAACGAACTGCTTAAGAATAGATTCGTCTAATTTCACTCGTAAGAATAGATATAAACCCTTGGGTAAACGTTATCGCTCGAATAAGGTAAAGTGTTTTTTATTCAGAAGGATTAACATAAAGTAATTGAAAGCAGTACCATAGATACGTTAAGCATAGACATTAAAGATAATTCGCTTCAGATCCACGACTGACGTTATTTGCACCTCCATAGCCACACTGTAAGTTTGCAGGTTTTCTCTTTTAGAAAAAAGTGTCTTTCTACTCCTGCCGTAACAATCTATGAGTTTCTGTTCACTTCCACTATCACAAACAGCCTCATTAGGACCAAATAGTCTGTTGGTATTTGAATTCAGCTGTAATCAGATGTTTTCTACATTTTACATTGTATTATACCTACACATCAGACTTCGCTTAAGTCTTTTTCAGTAAATGTTGTGGCTTTAGATTTGAAAATATTATCAGAATAAACAAATAGCTACCTTGGGCTTATGACTGATATATTAAACCCCTAATTCTTTTGCATGATAAAAGATTCTTTCTTTTTTCCAGTATTTCTTTATTTATATAGAGACTGTTATGGCACGGGCAACACATGTCCCAGCCGTGGCCAACTCGGGGTATGAGAACAATCGTGCAGAAATTATTCAGAGCTCCTTAGATGTTGTTGGAACTGACATATAAAGGTAGAACGATTATAGGAAGAGGGAAAGATGGAAAAGGGAAGAGAATTCTATAGCTTCACTCTCCAATGGAAGAGGGATATATCATAACGGTTAATCCTCGTGTGGCCGGTCTTCACAGAGAAACTACTGGAAGTAACATCCTGATGCGTGCCACGGGTCCAAGATTCAGTGGCCGTGACACACGTTCGCAGATGCCAAAAGCAGTCGAAATTATATCTGTAGAACAAGGAGAGGATAGCAATATCATAGCGTACATAAACGGATCGTTATATAGGGAGATGATGCTTGGACAGTTAATGAGACAGAAGGTTTTTGACTCTATTCTGGGTAAGAGAGAGGTTGAGCAAAAGCTACTCTAGATATGCAAACAGTATTCCGTTGTTGGGCGGATAAAACCCTTGGCGATAAGAAATAGCTGCTCGAAAGAAAAATGATTATGGATCTTATAGAACGCGCCTAGCTTTCGAAACTGGAGTTTGATGTTATGTGAGGGTTTCCAGGATAGGATGGAAGATATGATTTTTTTAAGGAATATGTTGTGATGTTCTGAAATTGAACACAGGGAAAAGAGTAACATCTAGAGAGATAAGTAGCAATAGCCTTTAGCCTTTTGTTTTTCTTCTTTGCTAGATTGCTGCTCCCAAATTCCGGGATGCTGTTCATGTCCGAATTAAATATGGATATATGTTTAGTGTGAGAAAGAGAACGAGTATAAAAGTGATGAGGGGAGGGGAAAGTGAGTTGAGGTATTGTAGAGAAAATCATAAGATATACGATTTGGAAATGAGTTAGTTATTTAGATCCATATCTAATTTGTCTTTGCTTACCAACAAACTCACACAGCCTTAAACGCGTACAGTTCGTAAAACATGATCAAATATTTTAAAGGTTGTATTTCATGACAATATTTTCATTTGCATTATCTCTGCACCAGATATCTTTTGTTTCTTCCCCTACATCTTAGCTCAGTCTCCAGTTATCCCTACACTCTGACACCCTTTTCTAACCCTACACCATAATCCAGTCTGCAATTACTCTATTCCAATTCCTTAATATCCTCTTTGCCTCTGCGACTTAACTTGTCTCCAGTTTTCTCTGCGCCTTGGTACTTTTTCTTTCTGTCTCCGCACCTTAACTCAAGTCTCCAGCTACCCCTGCATCCTGCGCCTTAACGGCATCTCCGTCTCCTTAACCCTACAAACAAGCCCTCCACTTTCCCCGGCCGTGGCTCCCTTCCCACCCCCTATGGCCTGCTCAAGTGACACAGATGGAAGTATCTTGTCTGGACCTTATCCGGTTACCCACCACCACCCTTCTCTTATGCCACAGCTTGACGGGGGGCCAGGGTGATCGTCCACCCGGCAGGAGCGTTGGTGGAGAGTGATGGTCCACTTAGTGGGAGTGGTTGGCAGTGTTATTCCATCTGGGTGGAGCGATGGGGAGTGATGATCCACCAGGTGGGAGTGTTAGAGAGTGATGGTGCACCTGAGGAGTAGTAGTTTGGGGTGTTGTTCCACTTGGTGGGAGTTGTTAGGAGTGTTGTTCCACCTGGTTGGAGTGGTGGATAGGTCTCTTCGGTGGTAATGGTGCAGAGTGATGATTTCCATGACAGAAATAATGGTCCCCACGGTGGACAATGACGAACTACTTAAGGGATATGATTTACGCTACTGAAAACCCAAGTAGGCGATGCCCAGCGTGATGGTACGCCTGGATCCACTGAATAGGTGTCTAGTGCATAGTGATGCTACACCTGATGGAAGTGATGGAGGTCGATGAGCCACCTCGTGGGAAAGGTACAATGTGGTGATCAGCTCTGAGTTGTCTAGATCGGTTTTGGCTTCCGCGGTACAGCCACCATAGTGGAAAAATAGTATAAGGTACACACGTCCCAGTGGCTCTGGCTTAAGTGTTGGGACATAGGAATTGTTGAGAAATGTCTGAACGCATCCTACGGAAGTTAACGCAATTCGGACTTTCCTGGGAATGAGTGGCCTTGTAGCCTATTCTGACAGTCCAGGGTAATGACGCGCGTCTTTTGAGAGGTCGAGAAAGATGGTTCGCCAAGTCTGAATAGTCTGAAGTGGTCTTCCAACTAGTTTGAGCGGTTCTTATTGAGGGTCTACTAAGTCTTGGTGGTCCTTTATGGTGGTGTATGTAGCTGGGTTGGGGAGAGGCCGAGATAGTTAGCTTAGGGAATGGAACCAGGAGTGACGCCTTGTTCACTGGGAGAAGTTTTGGTAATGTTACGCTCAGCTGGAGTGATCGCCCACCCAGTTGGGATATTTCAAAGTGACGGTTCAATCTGGCAACAGTGGTTCGAGCTAATGGTCCACTACAGAGAGTAGTTTAAGAAAAGAATAGTTTTTTCTTTTTTTAAGGCTCCAGTCACGGACAAAAGTCAACATCGAGGCCGGGCCTTAATTGAAATATAGTTTATGGGAGTGGTTCAGCGTATTGGTCTCCCAAGCTGTGTAGATCAAGGAATTGGTCCAGTTTGTGTGAGTGTTCCGGGGAGAGTAGTTCAAAGACACTGTCCAGTTTTTGGGAGTGGTTGTGGCGAACGGAGCAGGGTAGTTCAAGGTGATGGTTCAGCAGGTAGGAGTGGTTCAGTCCTGTCCTAGTAGAGAGTGCTGTCATTTGAAACGGATTCGGGTAATGGCCCACCTGCTTGGAGCAATAAAGACGATAACCCCCCCCCCCTAGGCAGGAGTGGTTGTGGTTAATGGTCCACCTATCCTGCATCAGGTCGGCAAAACTTACCATATGAACCTTTGTAATGTAAGTGATGAAGCATTTACAGTGAATCAGCTTTATAACAGCCTGTGGACCATTAACCCTCTGGGGTCTGACGAAGACCCTTTGTGACCTCTGTAATCCTTTTGCGCCACCGCTCACAGGATGAGCATGGGGTGCGCAATAAATCTGCCGGGAGTTATCGCCACAGATCACAAACCACCAATGTCGAGAATGTTTCATGGACAGGGTTGTCTTAGCTCGAGCGTTCCAAGTGTTGCTCTCCTTTAGGACGACGGTGGAGGGGGATGATCCACTTAAAGGAAGCGATCCAGGGTAATTGGTCCATCAGAAGGGAACGGTCCAATTTGATGGGCCACTTAGAGCAAGGATGACATAGTGAATGGGGTGAGGCTTGATGGTCCACCGAGCACAGATACCTCAGGGGGATTCCTCACTTACTGGGCACAGGGGTCCAGGCAACGTACTGCTGTGGTATAGGTCCACCTGGTGAGAACACTTGACGGGGAGGCACGTGTCCAGATTTCATATATATATATATATATATATATATATATATATATATATATCATATAGGTGAAATTTTCTGTTTCTGGATCATAACGTAAGTGTGTGTGCCACAGACTATAGGCACGGGGAGAACAGGCACGGTTAACTTGATCGTGGGATGGTCCGCAAGCACAAGCGGATGCAGACTTTGGGGAAGTTGGTGCCATATGGTATTTTTATCAAGACCCAATATTGGCTTGTTAGATATGGATGAACTGATAAGTAAGAATATGAATAGATTCTCTGTTGTGATGGGAAAACGCTGTCCAGAAACTGCAGATGTGGGGACATGAAGAAAATACGCTCTGGGTGTACAGGGAGTCGAAACTGGAGAGAGATGTAAGAGTGAGAAGATCTGTAGCGACAATGGACGTCAAAGAGAGTTACTGAAGTGAAAAATCATTACGTTCTTGTGGTACGCCAGATGAAAGAACTCCTGATGAATGGGGGTTTCCTTATTCATCAGTAATCATGTAATGCGTGTGGAAGCTTCGAGTGAAGGCGCTGAGACGAATGCAGTGGTTGTATCTGTCAGGAGAGATTCAGGGAAGGAGTGACGACTTTTGAACGTGTACGTACTTGCCACTGTACTAATGTAGGAGCTAAGACGTGGGTCAGAGTGGCAATGAAGAGATAAGGTGAATGACACATGGGAAGGTTAAATGAAAGGACATACCTGTGGACACTAAATTTCTACCTTAGATGAGAAACTCGTGGAGAAAAATTAGAGTTTGTAGGTAATTATTGTATAGAGACTGATACCATAGAAACGTAAATATTATATGATATAAACTGATGTAGATATGAGTGAGTAGTGTGAGGTTGAAGCTGGATTGTCACATGGATGAGTTGTCTTCATTATTGTTTAAATCTATCATAGATGGGTATAAGAGGGAGAGTATGGACATCCGTGGTGTAGCAGTTAGCGTTCTTGACCGTGACGTATTCACGGGCCTCCCAGGGTCGAGCGCATAGGTTCGAATCCTGGTTGCGGCAGTCGGTCCACAGTCAACCCAACTGTTCGTCCACCCCTGGAAGTTGGTCTATAAATAGATACCTGGCTCAGGCTAGGGTATATATATGTATAGCGTTGATGAAATGTGCCGTGTTGTCTCAGCTAACATAAAAAAATAGAGTAGATGAATTATACCGTAGAATATCGAGCGTTGGATTAAATATAACTGTCGTATGCAGGTGATAGTGCCATAGGGCGGAGTTAAATGAAAAGGGGACGATGCACTGAATTAGTCCAGATGAATAGCAACAAATAAACGATACTTGGTTATCCTTGAACATAGTCTCCGAGGTTTTAAAAGCAGGAAGGCACATCGTGAAACATAATACTGAAACTTTTAAGACACATGTAGAATGGGAAAGAGTTTGACTGAACATTGCATTGAAAAGTAGGCATTTTGTTGGAGTGCTTAGAGAAAGTGAAAAAATAATCGTGGTTATGTAATTGCTGTACCGTGTGGTCCAGACGGCCTCATCATAACGCGAGACCCGGCGACACCTGTAGAGCGCAGACAGTCAGGATGCATCTCCTGAGACGCTGACGCGGAGCTCGTAGAACAGATAGAATGAGGAGTTGTACTGAAGCGGTATTTAGAGCAGATAAGGTGGTTTCTATGGTGGTTATGGCCTGGTGGAATAATTACTCCCTGAGAGCAAGAGACAGAGCGAGTTTGTGGATTAGTATTGAAGGGAGTGGGGATGAAGCCAGACCCATGGCTGTAGTAAGTTCTGCACCAGAAACTCTCGACTGCGTAAGGAAGCCGTGTGCAGGTACAAGGCAGTGATGAGATGATGGCCGATATACCTGCAGTAACGCCTGTGACCTCCCGCGGCTGGAGGTATTATCCCACTCTGGCCTTGGAACTTGATCCTTTCACCTAAGGGTATTTCTTCGTCAGGAAAAGTAGAGTGTGCCTTTTCCACCAAAACCCCGTTCCACTTCTTTGTAAAGACGGAAGAGGAATATGAGAACCTTAACTGAACCTGTGCTGATAGCACGCAAGTTCGTGCAGGCAACAGATACGAAAATGAACCAGTCGACTGAGTTTGGTAATTCTCATTCTGTTCTTCACTTATCACCGAGAGAGACGGAAAAAGAAAAAAATGTAGACAAACAAATGAAAGCTGGAGGTGCTGGCTGCTCACCTGGACGGCTGGGGGTCGGCCTGGGAGCAGTTATGAGGGAGACAACCTCCGGGGGCAGGACTGTAGTGCTTCACCCCCGGAACAACGGCCGGAAACAATGGCCATTGTCTCTTGGTTAACACGGGGGGGGGGGGTTGGTTAAGAGCAGCCCCCTTTACGACCGCATAGTCACCTCAGAGCAAGACCGACCCCCCCACCCCACCCCCACCCCCCACCCCCAGGCCTTCCCTTAAGCCAATAGACGTTTTCTTTCATGAAACTCCATCAAGTGGGCGCCGTCATGTGATGCGCGACCCCCGTGTTGTCATGGATCCATAACGCGGCCCAATTAGGTTAGGTCTGGGGGGTGGGGGAGGAGGGGGGGGAGACTACGGCTGCCCGGGTCGTAAAGGAGATAGAGCCGATCTGGCAGAGAGGAGGAGGGAGGAGGAGGGCAGTTCAGAGAGATGGTATCAGAGGAAAGGAAACATCTTTTTCAGAAAGAAAATATTTTAAGAGGATATCGAGAAGGAGAACGATACGGAGATGAAGAGTTACGGAAAATAGGGATGGACAGTGGGGATGGAAAAAGTGGAATGGCGGAAAAAGTAACGGAGTAAATGAAAAGAGATCGAGGTCTGTCCAGGCGGCTAGAGACAGAACTGTGAATATTTGTCATGACTGGTGAGCACAGCGACAGAGGGGCTCTGGGAGCTGAAGAGTTTAGGAGGTGTTTCCTGGAGTGAGGTGTGGAGAGGGAGTTGGAAAGAAGACGAACAAGATGGGAGGGCGATAGATCCTGGGACTCAGCCAGGTGTAGCATTTGGCAGTACAGATACCAGAAATTGTTTTACTGAAAAGGAAAACGAAATGTGCTTGAGCGATTTAGTATTGCTACTGAAAGGCAATACTCACATATAAAGCCTAGAGCTATTCCGCCAGTTTTATCGCTTCTGTGCGGTGTTCCCTTGGCTTTAAGTCAGCATGGGTTGGTTGTGAGGACGTCAAATGGTATTAGTAACATCATTTGGCAGGACTGCGGGAACAGATGCTTTAGATCTGCACAGAAGTGATGCCGATCCTAATTACAACACAATATTAGATTTACGTGTTGATTTGAAAATTAAGTTTTAAAAGTTTGATGAAGAACCATCTGCTCATTCCATTTGATTCATGAATCCCACTCTTTACCAGATTATAATGATATCATGATGATAATGATAAAAATAAAGATTATATTAATTATTATTATAATGCAAAGAATGTTAAAAATCACTATTATTATAATTGGCAAGTGCAACACTGATATTAAAAAAAATCTTAAAAGTTCCTACCCAAAAATAATATTATCGTCCATGAAGCGTGACATCTATTGTTGGCAAACTAATGGAAATAATCATTTGAGAAAAGATTTGAATAATCTAGAGGATCATCATTTAATTAACGGTTCGCAGCACGGTTTCCGGACAACCATTTATGTCTGTCCAGTCTGAGTGATTTATAATGTAGCTAAAATGAATGATGAATGATGACCGGTTGATGAAATTCATTTAGATTTTCAGACAGCATTTTGGTAAAGACCCGAATCAGAACTTAAAAGTAAAAGTTAAATCACTTGATATAAAGGATGTTGACTTGTAGTAAACATAAATTACTGACTAATGGTCAAGCCTCAGAATGGCTAAAGGTAACAAGCGACGTGCCGCAGGAATCAGTTCTGGGACATATCACTGGCGTTGATAACAGGTTGTGCTGACAACAATGAGCTGAGAAGGAACACTGCAACAGAAATCGAGTGTGTGCAACTGTAGGTTGAAACAAACAGTTTGATAAGTTGGGTTCACAGGCGGCATATTAATCTTGACAATGACAAGTGTGAAGTTTTGCTCATCTTAAGTAAACGGGAGAAGACAAGCTAAAGTATGACTTCTGTTCAGATTCAAATTCAAAAGGAGGGAAAAGGTTTAATGCAACTAGAATTTCCATAGATGGATAGCCATCACTAATGGCCTACTCTGTTGCATGACGAAAAAACGATTCCAGGAATAAAAATGATAAAAAGACGGAAGTTCATTTCTTAGCATATCTGACGTAAGCATCGAGGCATTCTTTTACTGTATCCCATCTTCATTATTTCACATGTATGTGGGTGACATTTCATCAACGATGTATCAGACCAACTTTGAAGTCTGTGAGGTCCCCTTGTAGGTTAATACAATCATCTTCACTTTACACTTCCCTCAAACATGTTCAGGTGAGAGTCCATACCTTCTGGCAAGTCACTGGCATAGATCAGGAGGAGTAACAGTCCCAGAACAGATTAGACGCCTCCTTTGACATGTGTCCCATCTTCCTCTCCGCTAAGATAATCTCGCCGTCGAAGGAAATTCCCCTTAATTCTTACCATGTGATCTAGCTTCTTAATCAGCCTTCCATGTGGTAAAGGGTCATATGCTTTCTGACAATCCAAATACATACAATCCTCCCAACCTTCTCTTTTGTCTGGGAACAGAGCTGACCCTCAGAGAAACATAAGAGGTTCGTTACACATATAGGTAATGTCTCCTCTGGAGGAAGTCGTCCATTTGCTTGCTGATTATCTTTTCCAGTACCTTACAGACCAAATTCGTCAGGAGACCGCTCTGTAGTTCATCTCTTCTTACTGATAGGTATATTTACTCTTTTCTGTTCCCTTTGCATTTCGTCTATCCCCAGAGACGTGTCGAACGGTATTTCAGATGGTTTATCATATGTATCTGCACAGTTTGGATGGTTTCACAAGGACCATGATCTCATGATCGTTGTATGGGGAAAAGACCTTTTAGTATTCCGTTAATGTCTCCTCGATATCTCGGTGCTTTCTTAAGGAGGGCCACACATTGCTGGGAACATGGTTAGAAACAATGTGGACAACAGCGTTGTGTATGGCTTTCTGTGTAACAATGATGCATTCACGAACATGTTGGCTCTATTACAATAGAGAACAGTGTTGGTATTATGCAGCTGCTGTATAATACCGTTGATGAGGTTAATGTTGGCAACATTAGTCAGCTCTAGTCCAGACTGGTGACAGTAATGTTCCCTAACACTGTTGTGCTGGTGTAAACATGCCTGTAATTTGACGTTGTCGCAAACACTATTGGTAGCTTTTGTGCGGAATGTTCACAACAATGTTCCTAACACTGATCCGTTGGTGTGTACGTTACTGTCAACACTGATGATGACACAGTCACCAACACGCGTCACAAACAGTGTTTGGTGTGGCCGCACTTTACGACCTCATCCCTGTTCAGTTTCATTGGTGTTGGGGCTATAGTGTCTTCCTATATGAAAAATAGTTTGTGTGTGTGTGTGTGTGGTGTGTGTGTAAGTGCCATGATCGATGCCTTGCAAAGCAGAAAATAGTTGAAATATATGGAGAAAAATTGAACGAATCGTCCGCCATTTCATGCAGCTTATCAACAGATTTACCAGCAATAGGAACAAATGAGTGGCTAACGTAAGACTAACGAGTCACAGCGAGGACGAATGAAAGAGAAAGACTGGATGACGCAGAAGGTCACGCCTGACGTGCTAGTGCTCAGTATACGCTTTAATGCTAAACTTAGCGAGAAAATTATTCATAAGTTAGCGACCTTCAGGTAACCCTTATTACTGAACCATGTCCCGCCTCTCTCACGCCCCGCGCGGCACAGCGCACAGCACCAGGCCGGCGAAGGGACTTTTGCCCACGCCACAAAATCGCTGTGTTTCGCGTGCCATTGTGCTCTCGGAGCCAAATGAGTTGATTACGCCCATGAAGACACGGTGATCCATAAGGATTATCGTCGTTTCATGTCCATTTGGCGAATAAATGTCACATTTCGGGCCGGAATTGGACAGCTGACATAACCTGTTATTGTTACGGTACGATATAAATGAAGATTTGTGGCTTGACGAGATGGGGAACACTGAGAGGTGGACGTTCGTTTCCTTCATGGAGGAAGCCTTGAGTTTCAGGCGTTTGTAGCTGGCGTCTGTATGGTTTGTGTCTGTACGATATGCCTGTAGGGTAGATGTGTTAAGTGCTGTGTGTGGAAGGCAGGTGTCTGTGACGTATGTGTGTATGTCAGGTATGTGTAATATGTGTGTGTGTATGTCTTTATGGTATGTGTCAGTGTGGTGTGAGTGTGTATTACAAGTGTCTGTATGTCTATATGGCAGGTGTCTGTAAGGTTTGTGTGTATGGCAAATGCCTGTGATGTATGAGTGTATCACTGGAGTCTGTGTTATACATGTGTGTTGCAGGTATCTGTGTGGTGTGTGTGTGTATGGCAGGTGTTTGTGAGATGCATGTGTACGTGTATGTTTGTGTATATTTATGTGTGTATGTTTGTGTATGTTTATGTGTATATTTGGTATATATGGATGCATCTGGTGTGTGTGTGTGTGTGTGTGTGTTTACCAAGTGTCTCTGAGGAACTTTTGTATAAGGCAGGTGTCTGGGTTTGTGTGTATGTACATGATAATGATCAAAATTATAATTATGATAATAATGATAGTAATAATTAAAGATTTCTTGAAATAACTGCAACCAAAATCCTGAAAACATACAGAGAACATACATGCTACATTAAACAGACAGTCTCTGCACAAATACAAATAAAAAGGTTTTATAGTTTGTTGATTGTTGATGATGTTCGCAATGACTGGGTTTGGACTGTTCCCACAAAGGTCTGCACGAACTCGCATGGGTTTGGTGCAGTTGTGGTGTCGAACTGTAGCTCGGGGACGAGGGACCTCAGATGACAGAAGGGGTGACGGCGGCGAGCGTGGTGCAGTAACTTCATGTCGAACTGTCGGGTAAAGTCCAGGTGTCAGCTGGATGAAATTCGGGAGGGCCAGTACCCTGGGCACGCCTTATAAGGTTGTGTAAGAGGGACCAGAGAAGACTGTACTTAATCATTTCGGGACCTTTTCCAATCGTCAATATTGTGTGATGGATAAAGAAGAAGACCTGGTGGGTCTGGAGGAGAAGGAAGTTGTGCAGAGGATCTTGAGTTCAGGCATAGAGAATCCAAGTTTCTTGAGATGAAGGATATGAAGACGATTGCTGGAATAGTTGATGACGGTACTGACTTCCTCCTCCCATCTCTGCATGTCCGGCAAAGTATCTCCAAGAAGCTTGGTTAAGATTGCACATGTTGTTGGGGGCTGGAGCTTGACAAGACAGTAGGAAGCGAAGTTGACGTAAGTTGCTACTGTGTGTGTGTGTGTGTGCGTGCTTGTGTCAGGAGTGAGCCTTCTGAGCATCTGTCTGTGGTATGTGTCTGCATTTTCTGTCGTCTGTATGGGTCAGGTCTGTGGTTTGTTACGAATGGGTCTCAGGAGTGGGAGGTGTGTCAAAAGTTTTTCGGTTACAGATGCAAAGGATTATACATCCTTGGGTATGTGGACTTGTTCACAGAGAGGAACGTTATGCATTAAGGCAAATATACACTGACCAATAGTATATACGTTAGTGATAGAAAACAATTTCACAAGCGCTTGCGCGCACACACACACACACACACACACACACACACACACACACACACACACACACAACACACACACACAAAAGACCAGACAATTTTTTTGTTGTTGTTGTTGAAGGCTCCAGTCACGGAAGAAAGTCCACATCAAGGCCGGGCCCTAATTGAAATATAGAGAGAATTAAGAAAGAGGGAAAAACACAGGGAAATTATTTACAAATTTTTGAGAAAGTGAAAAACATGTCTCTTGAAATGAGCCAGGTCATAGTTATTGGGA
>JAYMFT010044108.1:0-15500 GCA_038088735.1 Panulirus argus | reverse complement strand
ATATATATATATATATATATATATATAGAGAGAGAGAGAGAGAGAGAGAGAGAGAGAGAGAGAGAGAGAGAGAGGCATGAAAGCAGGAGATGAGAGCGTTCATATTGCTTGCTAATCACATGTGGATTACAAAGAAAGAAAGATATTTAGTTTTTACCTGTGTCATATGAATTATCGCTGTGGTTTTCACATTATTGCAGGTCTGTTGTCTCGTCACGGAATCTGTAAGGTTAGACACGCTTTCCATACAGTATTTAAAAGAACCATATTATCCTCCATGTCTGTAATTGACGTGTATTGTAGTGAAGATATTCTGGTGTGTTCTCCTCCTCCTCCTCCTCCTCCTCCTCGTGGTATGTATTTCAGTGAGCTGCAGCCAGAGGAATTTATGGTTCGAATAAATACTTATTTACACATCTTGCCCCAGAAATTCGTATTTCTCACAATCCGATTGGGTAACGCAACCTTTTTTTTTGTTAGACATATGAAGATAATAGAATTATTGTAACATTCGGGACTAGGTCTATAGAACATGGATACATGCATGCATTATGCAGCTGGTTGCTTTTTAATAGGTTCACTTATTTTCCTGTAGCTTTACAACAGTCTAGCTACAGTCTTAACTATGGATACTAATAGTTTTGATGATCGTTTCAACTTTTTTTTTTCAGGGTGAATTTTTTTTTTTTTAAATCACTGTTATACATTCACGAACTCCAGCAGCCTGGGTAATGCATTCACATGCGTGTAGCGGTCCCCAGACAAGTTACGTCGGATGCACAGTCACTCGCCGGTTCTTCTGGTCTACTAAACAGCGTATTGGCCACAGGCGGCACAACTACCGAGTGCAGCTATTCGTTCCAGAGCCACTAACTCAGCACACTGTTCTTCCCACCAGTCCATCGAGATGGTCGATCGATGGTCGATCTCTCGTTTATAGCTTCTGGTACAGCGGCACAGGAATAACTAACTTTCTTTGCGTTCGCCAAGGCTGAGAACACAGCTGACCCCTGCCACCTCGCCCGTCACCATCAGCGTCTCATCGCCGCCTGGCTGGATGAGGAGGTCGGCCCCCCCTTCGCCGTCACCGCTGTGATCTCCAGTGCAGCACGCTCTCCCTCCCCATTGCGGGTCTTCTGCAACTTCGTACTCCAGGTATTTTACCGATCGATTGATGAGCCGCATCGTTTTCCAGGAGAGAAGACTTGCCGTGAATTTCTGCGTGGACACGTATCATTCTTCCTGCCTGAATTTCTGGGAATACGCTCATGGAGACCGCCGCACGGAATCAGACAGTACAATCACTCAACTTTTTCACTTATTCAGAGTGCAATCTATCCCTTTGTGTCAGACTTCAATACTGAACTAGTTGAAGAAGAATGCGATCATGCTTTTAACATGCTGTTTTACGTCGATGGAATTCAGTCTTGTCAGCTGACAACACCAGGCCAGGATAACTGATATATTGGAGTGAGAAAGAAGAGTCTGTGAGATGCATTTTGAACGTCAAGGGCCAGGAAGAGTTTATGAGTTACATTAAACGTTGTGGAGGGGAGGATGAGTTTATTATAACTTATACTGAACTTCGAGGATGAAGAAGAATGTAAAAGTAGCGTACATTGAACGTTCAGGGCGAGGGCAGTTTATGAGTAACGGTGAGGAAGAGTATATGAATAATACACATTAAACGTTCGTCAGTATGAATGCTAAAGCTTTTGCCTCACCGTATAAGATCAGTATGTACCTGATTTCAAGGCGAGATGTTGCGTCGAAGAAGAACACTAACTGCTGTAAGTCTTCAGGGTTAAGAGATTCGCATTCATCCAAGAATCCGAGCCTAGTTTTCACATATGTGAAGTTTGAGGTTACTGACTTTTTTATATTAAATGGGGGAAGGAGTCATTCATTCAGCGTTATCTATTTTTAACTCATTGTGGATGATGCCGTTTGTGCACCACCTGTTTGATGTGATGTCATCAACCCCTATGGACTAACGTTTGATATTATATCTTCAGCCTGTGTGGAACATCTGTTTGATGTGATGTCATCAGCCTTTAGCAACCAACGTTTGAGATGTCATTAACTTGTGTGGTTCAGTGTCTAGGTTACTGTTGACTAAAGTTAACCAGCGTTTGAGATTTCATCATTATGGAGGACCAAGCGTTTGAGGTGTCATTGAGCCTTTACGAACCAGCGTTTTGAAGTGTCGCTGAAAATACGCCATTCTTTGAAGAAGCAGATATGTTTCGTTTTTGCTCATGAACCTACGTGTGGGCATAACTGCTGGAGGGGCGCAATTTCAAGGGCTAGGGGAGAGGGCGGCCGTCCCCAAAGCCCTCATGAACCGCCAGTGGTCTGCGGGCCGGATGAATGAGTCTGGAGGGCTGCAGCCGTCCAGCGGGCCGTATGTCTTGACGCCTGTGCTCTAAAGTAAAAAGAAGTTCCACTGTGGCTTGGTCATACCACCACGTGACTCACAGCGCTAGGAGAGAGCGCCCCGGGCACACTGCGGGGAAAGCGAGGAAGAGAGTAGGGTGTAGCATGTCATCAGTGGCGAGAAGCGGAAAGATAAGGTGTTAACAAGAGGCACTGAATGTGTGGCTGAATGAATTGGGTACGGTGAGAGATTATGCACAATTTTATGGATGCGGCAGAAGAGAATACTTGCCGGAGGACAAGAAAAACGGAAAGATTAGGGATGAGAAGAACGGTATGGTCAAAGGAATAGGTTAAAAGAGGACAGAGAAACAAGATGTATATAAAGATGATGTTGCATAAGGAAGGGAATGTTACTGGACATACGTACCTAGAGCATAAGTAAAACATGCAGACGAATGAAGGGAAATTTTGAGAAATGTGAGGGTTGGTACAGGAAAAGGAGTGAATACCAAAAGAGATGGTGGAGACAGAAAATTCACATATATAAAAGTTTTCATTGCACAAGGATAGACTGCGTAGAGGTAGAATAAGAGACATTAAAGCCGAAGTACAGCTGTAGAGAATGGAAGAGTGTTAGCGTTGAAAATGCAGAGGATAATGCAGTGTCCTTATAAGGTTCAGTAGCAGACGTCCTGGAACGTAGAAATGAAAGGCTGATTGAGATTGGGTATGATAAAGAAAGTGAAAGATAGGTCGGAAGGTAACAGGCGATGTAGGGGTGAGACACGAGTCGCTAATCAGGAGGATTTGAATGTCAACGTTTCGAATATCGTCTTCCTCTCGAGAAAGGAAGAAGAGGATGCCAAGCAAGGATTGACAAGAAGGGGTAATAGAAGGCCAGAGTTAGGTAGCAAGTGGCTGAGGTGGGTGGTGCTTCTAGAAGGGAGGAGTGTCTGAGCTTCTCCAAAGTGATGGCTGGTGGCAGACGGCCTACTAACTGCCGATTCAGTCTACTGAGTGGTGGAAGACGGCCTACAGATAGACTGTAGATTAGACTGTAGATAGAGTAAAATAGATGACTGTCAAGATATAAACAATCGTGAGAAAATGATGATGACATAAGGAAAACTTCCCCCCTCTCTTAAGACGCCGAGGTCCAGGGTATCGTGCGGTTCTGCAGACGGTAGGACGTATTTGCCGGCATTCAAGTGTTAATGTCTGGTAATCGAGGTGTTTGTGCAGGTATTTTCCATGAGGCCGGGCCGTACGCCGGGGCGATGATCCTCCAGCACCACCGCCTAATACTCCCATCACGCCGGGCAGAACAGCCTATAATGTTGCATTATTATACATGCACGGTGATGGCCGGGGCTCACCTGGTCCGCTACTGTTGTACTCGCTGCCCCCTTGCCTCGGTTAATTGCACGGCTTCATTCAGACTATACTCATTCTCGGCCCCGGCGTATGATTAGGCGATGCTTATTGTCTCGGGCTGATGAAAAGGTAATGATGGGGAATCTCGGTGCTTGCAAGTGGCAATGGGCGATGACCCTCGGAGACGATGGCATGATTAGCCGAAATTGCCCCGCCGCAGTTTGCTTTGTGGCGTTCACAACGTAAGGTAAATTGGAGATCCTTCGATACCAGAGGACCAGAGGAAAGGTCGTCAGAAGTCACAAGAACGAGTAATAACAACAGGGTAAAGGGAAGTTACACGTGAGTTACGTGGTCGACGAGGCATGGGCTGCTGCTGCTCCTCCTCCTCCTCCTGCAGTTAGAGTAACATCCCCCAAGGTCACAGTGTCTCTCTCTCTCTCTCTATACTTGTAACGCATTCTCCTTCATCTTCTCTCTCACTATGTCTCTCCTTCCCTCCCTCTCTCCTTCTCTCTCTCTCTCTCTCCCTCCCTCCCTCTCTCTCTATCCAACCGTCCGTCGTGTGAGGCTGGCAAGGGACCACATACATAGCCGTCATCATCACACGGCAGACGACCGTGTTGCTCTATTGCTGCGGCTTGATGGTGGGTGACCTTGCAGTTAGGACACGGTTGCTCGTCTGGTTATTCATTACCATTCGAGACAGTCCGCTCACACTCCCCCACCCATTAGGGACGTCTCTCTCTCTCTCTCTCTCTCTCTCTCTCTCTCTCTCTCTCTCTCTCTCTCTCTCTCGATATGGTGTGCCTTTTTTTTTGTTGTTGTTGTTTTAAGTCAAATTTTAGACGACTCGTACATATGTCTCTCTCCAGGATGATCTTCAAATGTTCCCTTTTACGTACAACTTGTTTATCGTAACCCACATTCTCGCAGGGCGAAATGACTGCGAGCTTCCGCAGGGGCCCCCAGCAGGGCATTAAGGAAATAGAAAATATAAAAAGATCCGTCTCAGTCAGCTGGGCCACCAGCACTTCCGAACCCAGATCAAATATTTCGCTTAAAGAATATGATCGGTGACTCATAATGAGCCGCTCCTGACCGCAGCCACTTATCACCTTGATACTTGCTGGGGTAATTTTCTCGAGGGCTTCCTCACCCTCCCTGACGGAGCGGAGGGTGTTGCTTCCTCCTCTCTCTCCCTCCCTCGCGCCCTTACGCTATAGCACCTCATTCCAAGAGAGTACACCGGGTTCTATTGCGCTGTACTTTCTCATTGTCGAGTCCGGTCATGTTCCAAGCTCTCCCCCCCAGTGGTAAAGTCTGGATGCACTGCTCATTTTTCCTGTTGATTGCGATCATACTGCACCTACTCTCACATTGCTCTTACCCATTGTTAGGTACTCTCACACTACTGTTACTCAGTGTTGGAAACTTTCTCACTACCCTCATCCACTGTTGAGTGATCCAGCGCTACTCAGTTCCGCCACTGAGAATCATCACACTACACACCCACTGCTGAGTACTGTCACACTACCCACGCCCACTGTTGATCACTTTCGTTCTGCACTCCTCTTATTTTTAACACTGTCAAACCTCGCACTGTCACACCTGATATCACCACAGTGCACTAACCCTTTGTGTTGCCACAAGACAAACCAGTCCTGCTATACTCTACACATTCACACCGACTAGTACCACTGCAATGTACACTTTCCTACCATTACGTGGTAATCACTCTACATATAGCATTCCCCAAGCACCACAACACATCTCCCAAGCATGTAAGTGCTCGTCACCCCGCTTCACGTCCACTACTTTCTGCCAACACACATCACACTACGCTGCTGGGAGTCCTGATGGCCACTGACATACCTTAAAGTCTTTAAGGAACCGGTATTCTTAGCAGTCCTACTGGCAGGAGTGGTAATCAAAAGAAACATTCGAGTTTCTAAGCAACATCACACTTCATATTCCCAGCGTTGAGAGCGCCATGAGACTTCCTATTCCCACTGGTTTTTATTACTCTACCTCCCCAGTGTTATATCACACGTCACATTCCCATTGTAAAAATGATGCTTCGAATCCCCACTGTGAGAAATGACACCTCATGATCCTTCTGTTAAGTGCAGTCACGTAACGAGTTATGACAGAACTAAAGAATTTGATCAGCTGGTCGTGCCTGCTGCCGCCCTTATAGATATGATTGAGACTGATGTACTAGTTTTCGCCGGTAACATTTAAACATCTCTGACGCGGACTTTCTTGGGTTGCCCGAGCGTTAGTTAAACATCAGGAATTCATAGTTTATAGCGTTTAATGTTGACAGTAGGCTTGGTGACCGTGTTAGTTGATCGTCGGTACTCCGGATTGTCAAGTAATGGTACTGTTTCTTATGGAGATGCAATGCTGTTCCCTTTATCGTACTCCTTTTTGGCATAGTTTCCGATCTCGCTGTTCTGCTGATAAATGCTTTTGAGAGCCGGGGAGAACTCTGAAATACACGGGGCAAGTGTTGCGGCGCCACTGACTAACTCCTCATGGAGTTATTGATAAACATAACCAATGATTTACCATGTTATAAAGATGTAGCCAGCTCATCATGTTATAAATACGTGACCACTTTCTCCGTCATGCCGTTACAAAGACGTAACTAGATCGTTATGGTGTTATAAAGATGCAACCAGTTCTTCATGTTGATATAACAAGACATAACCAACAGTTACTTCCCGTAATATGATGATGCAACCGGTTCTTTCATGACGTTATCGCTGGATATTACAAGATTATCTCACAATCAGAAGATTGTAAAGTAATGTAAGTAACAAGTACCTTCAACTCATAACAGTGAAAACAGAGCCAAACTTGGACTACTTTCCCCTCTGGATCTTGGTACTGCATCGTCTGAATTCATGCGGGGATAACGTCACTCGCATAATTTTCCTGGCGGTGCAAACTCCTGGGGTATAGCAAAGACAATGACTTTTTTTTTTTTTGATACCTGTTTCAGCAACCGATATCGAAAGTGAACACAAGAAATGGTGTCTTATGTATATAGATCGACTAAGGTTCCCTCTGCTTCCAGGTAAATCCAGTTAAGTTAAAAGCATGATTACCGCTGGACCATCACCACTCTGAAGGACGTGATGGTCAGTGTTGAGCAGTGACTATTTACAGAGGAACATCCCCGCTTGGCCAGAATGTTCCCACACAGGCGGCACTATAGATTTTTTGTTGTTTTAGTTGGCCCCGAAGCATATATCACTGGCGAGCCATACTGGAGGCCACGGGCAGAGGTGGAAAGGACGCTGTACTGGTCTGGCAGGTGGGTAGGGTCGAGATACCCGCCGCGGCTGGGAGGGGCCTGGCTTCTCGGGGCTGCATAATGCATCTTTTGATGCAGGACGAAGGCATTGAATACGACACTTGCTTATGTGGTATGAGGCAGCGAGAAGGGCGAGGCGACGACGATCTTAGACTAGGACATGGTCGGCTGGGGGAGTGGCGACGGGGGGCGCAGGTGCGACGGCCGGAGGGTCGAGGGTCTCCCGCGGCGACCGCGTCTCCGACAGGCTGCGGGCGCCGGGCTGCAGCTTCTGGGTGTCGGTCTGATTGGACGAGTCTATGCAGGGCGGTCGCCGGCGGCCGCGAGGCCTCCCCCTGGTCTGTCCGCCGGGCTCGGTGCCCACACCACCCAGGGTGCCTGTGGCGGACGGCGGGGCGGCGGTGGAAGGGCCGGGAAGCTGAGCCGCGGCCCCTTGGAACATGTCCGTTCGGCTCTCCCACACCCCGACGCCCGCGTCGGCCACGCCGGGTGACGCGCCGTGGCCCTCCCTGGGAGGGGGCAGTATCCCCAGCGGTAAACACACCCGGTACGGGACGTATCCCTCCGCGCCGTGCGCCGTGCGGACGTACAACCAGTCCCGTGTCTTGAACACAGCGTTAACGATTATTCCTAGGGGCAAGAAAGGCCGCACGGGCTGCTGGTTCTGTGGATGCGGCTCGGGCGTGCGACGCATGTTGTGGAGGCGCGTGGCCGAGGCCAGGACCATGGGCAGGTTGGCCGGGCGTGATGGAGACGCCCGGGTGAGGAGGGCCTCCAGGTCACTCACCTGGTAGCCATAGGCCACACCCTCCCCAGGCTCTCGCCCCGACTCCAAGCTATCGTAGCAGCCGGGGAGGCGAGCCAGGACGCCGCCCACTACGCCCATGCCGCCCCCGGGCTGCGACGATCCTGCAGAAGGGGAATAAGGCTGCTGTCCGCCATGGCCGCCGCCAGCGGGAGGGAGGGAAGTGAGCGGTGGCACTGCGTTGTTGCCCGGAGGGCGGTCCCCCGGGGGCGGGCGCGGGCGGTGTTGGTGGGATCTGGTGGCCGAAGAGCAACGAACCCGGCGGTCGACGCCGTTGCCCGCGGGCCCCCGAGGTTCACTCGACACGCTCCTTACTCGCGCCCCTTCCCCTTCTGCGGGCACGCCAACGCCGCATCCTCCGCCAATGCCCACTCCTACGCCCGGAGACATCGTTGCAGCTCCTGACGGGTCCATGGGAGGCTGAGACGGCCACGTATGTTGTGGATTGTGTCGCCAGCCGCTCGTAGTCCCCCCAGCAGCGCCGCCTCCAGCCACCATGGGCGGGGAGGGAGCGGCGCCCAAGCCCTGGGGGGCAGCACCCAGCCCCTGAGGCGTCACGGGTGGTGGTGGGGGCCTGGCCTCCCGGCGGCGTGCCCGGGCCTCGCCCATGTCGAGGTAATGGTGGTCACGGGTGCCTAGCATGGCAGGGTGGTGGGTGGTGGGGGCGTCGGCCAACGTAAGGTCGGCCACCACGTCCGGCAGTGTCCCCGCCCAGTCGCACTTGTCGCCTCCGCTGCCGTGGTTCCTGCCTCCCCCGCTGCTGCTGCTGCTGCTCACCTGCCGGGGACACAACCGAAGTCAGACGACACTAGTATTACTGCTGGCGGGTGTAGTAAAGTAACTGGTGCCTGTCACACGTGAGAATTACATTCCTAATAGAACAGATCCACAGTTACATTCCGTGTTAGTAGAGGCCATGGACTAATCAGAGGAGGGAAGCATAAAAGCTAATGCACATGATAAATAACAACATATTGCACACGTAGAGTTGGCATTCAGAGTAATACTTAAGAGTATATTTCTCAAAGACACCAGTATCACATTAGTACTATTTCACAACAGCATTCCAGAGAAGTACTTACCTTGTGAAGTATATATATAGAGAGAGTCTTCTGAGTAGATGCGTATTGTCTAGTTAAGAGTTCAGTGGAATATAGAGGGCCTAAAAGATGTGCATCACATTTACACCGAATGTGCTCGTGAGTCTACTGTGTAGCAGGTGTAAACGTAAATAAAAAGACGGTTGTTAATACAGAGCAGGTGATTAATCATTGGTGAAAAACAGCTACGTTCACAGCACGCGATCACTCAAGAACCTGCATGCAGGGATAGGTGGGAAGTAGAGTGAGATAATGTGATGCATAAGGAAAATATTCCCACATTTCCCAAGGTATTCTTAAGGATCAGAATTTATAACGCTTCATCTGTCTCATGTTTCAGATGTGTGGAAAAAAAAAAAACCACAGTACTCAGTTTTTGATAATAAGAAATTGTGGGAAATAGTCATCAGACGGTTCTGAACCAGTTGGCAGTGTGAACCCAGGGCAAGGAATGGTTCGACATTTTAACAACCATCCTTACACACTGAACACTAATTAGCTCCCCCTCGCTCCTCCGTGTTCGATATGAATTAGTATGAATTCTTTCCGACGTGGGTCATGCATAATCAGTGTAATTGGTCAAGTCACAAGCGGGTTTACAGGTAGGTTTACCGCGCCACTGCCGTCACTGAACTGCTTACATGGTCATAGTATACCGTCGTCTGACAGTACCCACTGAGTATATTTCACAGTCCATATACTTCCATGTGTGTCGTTTAATTTGTTGTATGAATATTTTGTATATGTATATATTGAGATGGAAGGATTGATTGAAAAAGCTTTTGAGTGATCGGGGCATGAACATGTAAGAGAGTGAAAGGCATGCTCGGGATAAAGTAGATTGGAACATTGCGTTATACAAGGGTCGACGTGCTGTCAGTGGCCTGACCCAGGGGATGTGAACCGGCCAAGGTCTGTAGGGCCAGATTGTGGATGGGGAACTGTACTTTTGGTGCATTGCACATGATAGCTAGAAAATGGATGTGAGCGAATACGGCCCCCCCCCCCTTTTTTTTTTTTCTTGCGCTAACTCGCTAACGCGGGAAACGTCTATCAAGTATGAAAAAGGAATTGTTTTGTCGATAAGAACCTTTCCGTCACGTTTTACTGTGACATTCATTATCAGTTTCTAGAAAAAAGAGAATTTGCAAAAGTGTCCTGTGGTTTCTCGCACTATAGTGAGCACAATGGCGAGCGATGGCACGTAATGGGACACACCACATTGGCTGGTTCAGTTACATTGCGTTGATGAGCAGTGTCACACTACTGTCATCACCATCTCTCTCTCTCTCTCTCTCTCTCTCTCTCTCTTACCAATCATAAGTATCTAATTCCAGGATGGTTTTGTAGACACCAAAACCACCCGTGTGAATCACACGACACTGCTTGGGGCAAAAGTACAGTCCATCGCCACACCACACCACACCACCGCCCGTCACCACACCACACCGGCGCCAGTCACCATTCCCTGACGGTCACGGTCAATAGATACAGATACATCGTGAGTCACTGTTGTCCGTGTATTATGGCTTGTGCAATAACTCCTTCACATAGATCATATGACATTAGGGAGAAATTCTTTATTTTTTTTTAAGACGTAATGGTTGTGTGCAAGGAAAGATTTAACAGGTCTCGTCCGGGAGGGAAGGCAAAATATGCAGTCAAGGTAAAAATAGAAACCAGAAACCTCCAGCAGAAGACTGCGACATCCGTGCGAGGTAGGTATGTGTGTGTGTGTGTGTGTGTGTGCGTGCATGTGGCGAGAGTGCGTGCTCACGAACAGACACTTGGCCACAGGAAGCTCCAGGCGTTGCCCACACGGTAACATCGGTGGAAGAAGAAGTAATGGGCCGGCTATTTTTAAGTCTGGAGAAACACTGCAGTTTACGATCCATCCCAGCCGTCCACGGACGACTCGAGACGGAGTCAACCATTCATATCGACAGTGTAGTCCTGGTAGTTAGGCCAGTATCATGTGTTGCGTCACACACACTAATTAGTGTGAAGGCAGCTGTATGTGACGTGCTCTTGATCTCTCACACATCCAAATGTGTAATGCAAATACCCGTCTTCATCCATCTCTCACCATCTCTGACGCTAGACCACACATATGCTCCTGCCACAGAGGTAATATCCTTGAGTCTTTAGATTTAATATCAACTCGGGTGTTGACGACTTCATGACCATTAGATTTACCAGTTCCCTTTAATAAATTACCCATTCTTCCTCTCAGTCAATGCCAGTACCTTCGGTCACTATTTTCGCGCACGAAGTTCCCTTGCACTGGGGCAAGACGTAGAACGAACGCTTCGCCTAATGCAAGCATCACCCGTGCTAGACGTCTGTGGTGCTCGTCTGGATTGTGATGGATGGGAGAATAATATCACGCGTTTCGTCCCTTGTATCACAGTGAGCTACGGGTACAAAAGACTGCGAAAACCTGGCATGTTGGCCTTACTACTTTATACATACAGATGTGTGTATGTTTTGCCCAGTGATCAGGTTTGTTGGTCTGGATCTTGAAAATATGTTTATGGAATCCTGGAAAGGTAGTCAGATGCTTCACGGCCGGGCGAAGGCAGTCATTCCTCTTAGACATAAAGGAAAGGAAAGGAGAGGAAAATCGTAAGAATTACAGAAGAGTAAGTTTCCCTTGCATAAGTTGGACAGAGTGCGCGATAGGGTAGTAATTGGTTTGTTAGAGGGATTAGTGAACCCATTGGTGGGGAGGCGCAACGTTGGTTTAGGGAGAGAACGGGCTGAGAAGGCCATATGAATGCTACCTCGCTAACGCGGGAAACGGCGATCAAGTGTGGTGTGTGTGTGTGTGTGTATATATATATATATATATATATATATATATATATACTGTATATCCTCACCCAATCTCTCCATTTGTCCAAACCATAATCAGCACATTCTCATCAGCTCTCTTAACAAAACACTTTTTCAATGCACCTCTCTCTTACCCTTTAATTACACACACACACACACTTCTTACAGAGTAGTATGTGGAAAATAAGGAAACGAAGCATGAACGCTTAGGTTGAACCTTAAATGCCATGCGACTCTATCTATCTTCATCGAGGACGTGTTGTAGCACAGAGATTAGATCGGAGCCGCTGTGACCAGCAGGGGAATGTTTGGGAATCGGTAACACATAGGAAATGGAAGAGCATATATATAGCATGCGATGGGAATGGCAGATTCTCCCACGGTCATTGTGTTGGACACGGGGACGGCCTGTTGTGGGAGCGCGTGTCGTTGTACGTAACAGTAGGCCATGTTTTATTTATTTTTTTCCTGTGGGTGAAAAGTCGCTGTTTTGGTGGTGTATGTGTGTGTGTGTGTGCGCGTGTGTGTGTGTGTGTGTGTGTGTGTGTGTGTATAGTGCGCCCCGTCCGTGTTATGACGAGAAATGAAGAGTAACGAGACCGAGCAGTTGTTGCTGGGCTGCCGTGTTGATAAACTAGTTTTATAATTAGTGGCAATAATGCGTTGGGTGCAAAAAAAAAAAAGGGGGGGGGGGCCGCCGGGAGTCATGACTCTATGCTCAGCTAGGGTTCAAGTGGTTCGTGAGGTGGTTATGCATGCACAGCTGTAAGGCAGAAGCGGCGGCAGGGGGAGGAGCAGGAGCAGCAGCAGCTTTAGGTGGTCGCAGACACCTGCACAAGAGGAGCAGGAGGTCATAAGACACAGGGGGCAGGAGGAGGAAGAGGTCATGCCGTCCGTGCACACCTGCACGGCAACAGCAGCTGTAGCAATAATCTTGAGCGTCTGTCAGACTGAGACCGCGGGATAGAAGCATATGGGATGGTTAGAGAGTCTGTGTATGACTGTCGCAACTCCTGGGCACGTGTGTAGGGTAGACGTAACCAAAATTACGACAGAGCACTTAAGATTTTGAGAGGTTCCAGTCGGCGGAGGTTGGTAATGGCGAGATATTTAAGGACACTGCGGGATTATATCTAAGGACGGGGTTCGTTGCACGCGTAAAATAGGATTATATTGACTGAAAATTCAGGGCAAAAGCTCGAAAGTGTACACATCTTGCTGAATTTAGTGGTATACCGTGGTATTAGGGTGCAGTTGGTAAGGTGCATATTGTGATCTGAATTGAAGAATACTCGATTGCTGAAGTGGTGATTGGCTTGCCATGAAAATGCAAATGCAGAATATACGAAAACATTCAAACATTTACACGATAGTGAAGAAAGCTCACGAAATCGGAATACAAAAGTGTAGAACTCAGTCCCCTTACAGTATAAACTGATAATTTTACATCGTTCCTATCCAAAGTCCAAGGAGATTTAGGAATAGAGAACAGCACATTGGGGTTCATTTCTATTTATGTAAGTATAGGGAATGCTTTGTGTTGTGTGTCTGTGCATGCAAAAAACTCGCACATCCAACAATGAATGTGAAATTAGTGTGCACATATTGCCTTGAGGAAACATTAGTAAGGAACATTGGTTGAGTAGGATAGAGAGTTACATCAATTCTTCTCACAACAGACACTGGTTGGGAACCACTTTTTGATCCTAGAACAGTCAGTAAGAAAGACTGAAGTGAAAGCAACTTTTTTCAACTTACTTTTTTTGCCTTACGAACAGCTGGCTTCCACAGGTCCATCTGCTGGTTCAGTACGCTGAAGATTGGTCGTCGAGTTTACTGGAGTTCTGTAGTTACGTCAAGCGGTGGTCAGGGGTTGAAGGGAGTGGTTGTTGTGCAGTTCACCACACTCTTTAGAGTCTGCGGCTCGCTTCACGTAGTCTCCGTTACGTGTGTGTTCAGTAACATCGTCTCGATCACTCTTTTTAATCAGCCAGTGGGGCGGCCTGATCCATCAGCAACCTGCGTGCTTACGGACACTGCATAGTTCCAGTGATCAAAGGCACGTCTAACACCTGCACGGTGCGAAAGGACTGGACGTAGTCTCAGGTAACAAAGGTACCGTAACACATGTGTACAACAAACACCGGATGAACCTCGGGCAGCACCTTTAGTAACATGGGTATATAGTTCAACAGCACCGCACGCTACCTCCGTACGTCAGGCGTCAACCTTGGCCCGTCCGTCATGGCAGTCTGTGAACCACACCAACCTCCTCCTCCTCCTCCTCCACCTGTTCGTCCTCCTCCTCGTTGTGTGTGTGTGTGTGTTACCACCCCGAAGGTGTTTTCCAAGAAGACGGTGTGGGAGTGTGGACGGCTCCCGACACACACTGACACCTGTGGCTGCTCCTGGAAGACCCGACTGGAACCGTCCCCCCCTCCAGCGTCACCAGATGCACCTCACGTCACCAGGCTGGAAAAGAAGGCACCCAGTTAATGTTTCTCACAACACTTTTTATTGGACGTCTGCCATCAGTACCACACTGCTTTCGGGAAGGGGACATCAAACAGCACTGATGTGCTGAGTTCTGTGGTAGTTCACTTGACGCTTGATGCAGCTGACTTTCTTATAAAGAAGTTATCAAGTTAGAAAAATTACAGGTATAGGCAACTGGTATTTATTTGTTCTGCATCTTGAGCTAAAGATATATTCTACCGCTGGGAAGGGGAAATACTTGCATATTACCGATGCAGTCTACAAAGGCTGGAGTTTAAAAGTCTGTATGGAAGCAGTACTTCTTAAAGAACGTAATTCATAGTTGATTTTGAAAGTTTACACATACACCGAGGGCCTGGTTAATGAAGACAGCATACAGAGATTTAAGAAGTTGTATGAAAGTAGAGAGTGTTCAAGAGATGGGGCCTCGCGAGTATAAAACTCCCTCCCCGTACAGTACAAATAGATAATTACACGTGTGTGTAATCTCTTGGTTGTGTTCACGAACACAAGATAAAGATGTGTCTCGATACAGGAAATTGTTATCGATAAACCAAGTAGCCAAGTACATTTTCAAAATAAAAAAGAAAGGAGAAAGAGAGAGAGAAGAGAGATATAAACAAGTACAGTCAAAATATGATCTGGATGCCTGTCTGACAGTATGGCCTTACCCAACATCACACAGCCTGGTGGATCAACTTTTTCGCATCACCCATGTTATTTTTAGATTGGCAGAGTGCAATTTGTAGACCGGTTAACCAAACGCTATTTCTGATACGTAATCCAGTGGAACAGGGGCGATGGGGTTACAAGAAGAATTTCAGAGATATCAACAGAGGGACAGGTATCTTCTCAATAATTCGTAGTGAAGGTTCTGCAGAACGTCAGTGCCCCTTCCATAACCATTTTTGTGCAAGTTCACCGGCAGACTTGGTAGTGAAGGAAGGTGCTTGTCCGCACACCTGAAATCTGTTGCTCCCAGCAAACACTCCCCAATGGGCCGAAGACCTTTGGCTCCTCAGTCAGTACACTTGCCACTACCAAATTTGGACAAGAAAAATTTTCGCTACAAACAATGCGTAGGAGATGGAAGGGACTCCTTGGGCAAGAAGGAAGTATATATATATATATATATATATATATATATATATATATATATATATATATATATATATATATATATATA
>JAYMFT010044097.1:0-15501 GCA_038088735.1 Panulirus argus | reverse complement strand
GAAGGTTAAATCGCACTTCAGTAGGAGTTCATAGAGTTTTATTTAACATGCAGTTTATCTATACATGTATGGCACGAATAGTTTCGCGGAGACAAACCGCCTCTTCAGGTGCCAATAATCCACATAGATATTTAAATCCCAACATCACACATCACTCACTGGTATTGTGGTACCGTCTGCATTGGATGATGTGTCTGCTTTTGGCCCTGTGTAGGAGGTAATCCAGCTGTGGCTTGAAGGTCAGCTTCTGGTTGAGCCACACTCCAAGGCGTTGATGGGTGTCGACCCAGGCTGCCGGTGTGTTCTGAACGGAAAGCATCCTGTCTGGTGTGAATGTACAGAGGGTTATCGTTCTTTACTTGGCTTGGTTGATGGTGAAGCCAAGTCTGGTGCATTCATTTTCTATAAAGTCGACCGCAAGCTGGGTATTCTAAAACCTGCGTACTCCGCTTGCAATGAGCTGAAGGTCGTCTGTGAAGCACAGGAGCGTTGCAGGTGGCCTGAAGGGAAGTTGAACTAAGTTTTCCATCATGACACTGAACAGCGTCGGACTGAGGATGCCTACCTGTGGGTTGTCGCTTTCCAGGTTTCTGTAGGTCGATGTGACTTCTTACAGCGTGCCCTTGCCAGCTCGAAAGCCTTCTTTAGGTCCAGGAATACCACAACGGCTGGCTTGTTGCCCACTAAGCTGAGTATCTCGACTATGATGTTCGCTGTGCCTCTGTTTTCGGTATATGCGAAAATTTGAGGGCGAGGAGGGCTGACTTTCCATTTGAGCCTATCGAGAGCCATTCTTTCTTCAGTCATGGCAATGCAGCTGCAGAGGGAGATGGGTCTTGGCTTTTCAAGCTCTCTAGGCTTCGGAATGGGTTGTGTGTCTGCCTTTTTCCATTCCGGTGGAAGTTGTCGTGCTGCCTACATGACAATGCTTACTTGTAATAATGAATCGTGTCCAGCTACTCCAGTGTGGCGAATCATGGAGTATGTGACCCTGTCCGCCCCCCGGTGCTGTGTTCCTGCTCCATTTCAGCACTTTCTCGAGTTCCTCCTTGGTGAAAGGTCTGTCTGTGTCGTCCTCTCTGTTGCAAGCTTCCCTGATTTGTTTCAGTCTACCCTGTCTTCCTCCTGTTTTTGCTCGGCGGTTAAGTAGAGCCGCCAGGTCGGAGAAGAGGGTTGCAAGTCACCCAGCTTTCCCTCTTGCACTGTGTTGTGTTGGCAGCGGTTGTGCCCCTTGGACGGATGCCTTTTAGATTTGAGCCCATATTTGGTCGAGAGAGATATCTTCTTCAGTTCGAAGCACCAACTGAGCCAGCTTGCATTCTTGGTTTCTTCGATCTTTTCTTTGATGCCCCTGACTGTCTCTTGCAGACGGTGTTTGTTCGCAACGGTGGAATGCCTCCTATAGTTTTCTTCTGGCTATATTTGCTCGGTGGTTCAGTTCCTTCACTCTGCTGTAGCAGCACCAGTGGTCCTTATGTTTTCTGGCTGTAGGTTTAATTTTGGGAATGGTAATGTTGGCAACTTTTTGAAGGGCCTCAACCAGTCTTCTATGCACAGTTGCCTCATCCAGGTGTGTGGTGTCAACCTGCTGTTCCTTTGCATACTACACTTCCACGAGCTTCTTGAAGAGGTTGTATCTCCATCTTGGTAGTGGTTGCGAGGAGAGCTTGTTCACCCTAATAGTGGTCAGCGTGGCAAAGTGTTCACTTGAGTTGGATCCACTTCCCAGCAGGCTGAGGGGTGTAGTGCGTTGGAGAAGAAGGTTTAAATCCGGCCTTCTTCCCTTATGTGGTTGGGATCACAGTTGTTTAAAAAGGTGGTAGCTAATGTGTTTTGTAGTGTTAGAAATAGGTGTAGCCTGTCTCCGTTGGTGGGGCATCTTGGGCGTTGAGATCTATTAAAGTTTCACGATCCCCGACCGAGGCAAACATTCCTTGACGTCTAGTAAAGTTCAATGGCTTCTGTAGATATAGATGACGACGTTGCGGTCTTGCAAAGTAATTCTAATGGCCTGTATTTCCACGCCTTATCCAACTGGTACTGGTTGTGTATGTGCGGCTTAACGAGGATCATGCATCCTCTTTTTTGGCGGAAGTGTTTTTTTGTTTTTTGAAGTTACTGAACCTCATGAACTTCAATCTATGGTGTTCTAGGTGTAGTGACTCTTGCAGCAGTATAACATCGAAGTTTTCTTGATATGCTGCTGCTTGCAGAAAGTGTCTTGTTCCTGTTTCCTTGTATATTCCAGGAGAGTATCGTCAGGGAAGTACTGTGGTCGCCACGGCATTTCCCATGTACTGTTTCTTCTGGAACCGTCTGGTTCCGTCTGTATCACGGAAGAGACCTTCTTCAGCTTCTGAGCTGTCCTGTGGTTGAGCGGTGCTGGTAGGTCCAACTTCTTGGGAGACGTCGGTGCCATCCTTTATTCCTTCTTCTTGTTACCCTTTGCCTTGTTGCCTTTGCAGTCGAGTGATCCTCGGCTGTCACTCTGACCAGCTCCCGCGTGGCTGGAGCGGGAAGAGTGGCCATTTGTTGCATCACTCCTTCCATCAGAGTGCAGTGCTGCGTGGCCTGAATCTTGTGACCCAGCCATGCATCTAAGCCTATTACGAAAGTGCTAAAAAACTTGGTTAGGTTGGTGATGGGAGGATAGGTCGTCTTGTCTGTCGTAGTCCCATTCCTGACCCTGGAGAGGGGCAATAGGGTATCGCTTGTAGTGGTTGTCTGAGCTCTCAAAACCTCCTGATAGTCGGACTTTCCTGAGGTCCTGCGGCGTTGCCTCTTCTCCACCTTCGTTCCTCGTTGATGGTGGTGGTGGCGTTGGTAGCGGTGGCGCTGGTGGCGGCGGTGGTGATGGCTCAGCTCATCGTTGGAGTTTCTCCAGTTTCCTGATCTGGAGCCTGATCTGGTCTGGGGTCCATCCTGTAACGATGGATACGGGGATCACGGTTTGGAGAACGTGAGATCTCCATGGCAGCAGGAAAATCCTGACTGTAGGAGATTTATAAAAATTTCCCTCTAACTTTCCCTTTTCTATAGGCATTACTTTGGCTTTTGCTCCCGAAAGCTGGCTCCTTGTGTGCCCCCACCACTAGTTAGACCAAGGTATACTCGCCAAGCTGATGCATCACATGACATATAGTGAGGCCATCGGAAACTCAAGGGTGTGCCGTTTTGATAACTGCTTCTTTCCCTATAAGTTGAAGCTTCGGAACTCTCTACCTTCTCATGTTTTCCCCAATAACTATGACCTGGCTCATTTCAAAAGACAGGTCTTTCACTTTCTCAAAAATTTGTAAACACTTTCCGTCTTTTCTTCCCTTTCTTAATTCTCGCTATTTTTCAATTAGGGCCCGGCCTTGATGTGGACTTTTGTCCGTGACTGAGCCTGCAACATAAAAAAAAAAACTGTCTCCTCATATCCTAAATTGCGGAGGCTCCCGCACAATCAGGGGATCCCACAGTGACTTGGTAGGCTGCTGCGACCTCTTGATGTGTATACAAACCTAATAAGTGAGGTGCACAGGAACAGAGACGATTTTGGAGCGAATACGGATCCTACTCTCACCGTAGGATCCGTAGGCCTCTTCACGACAGCGGAAAGAGAAGAGAATTAAGCGTGAGGGAAAATGTCTGATAAATCTACATAAACCAGCCTTGAATGACAGAGACCGTCAGCAGCTAACGGGGTTCCAACGGGAGGTCCGTCTGCCGTGGGAGTCTCTTTATCAACAATTCCTCAGACGTTTCTAATATGTATTAGGTGTCTACTAAAGTCCAACAATATCCCGACCCTGGATGGGTCTGTCAATGCAGCAGGGAACTTGCTGATTGATGAAAAGCGAGAACTGAGAAGAGGAAAATCTCGCTTAGAGAGCTGGGAGCAGCTGATTGAGCCAACTGGTTACCGGAGATTGGTCCTGGAAAGGTTAGTTCTTGTCGTTGCGGTTGTCAATTCAGACCACCGAAGACTTCCCAAAGTGAATTCACTTGAATTCGCTTAACACATTAGCAAAACTCGGATTCAGTAGGATTCAGACACATGGAGGCATTCAGTGGAATGCAGAAATAATATATATAGACATTTCTTGAACAAGTGCCAGACGATTATTTTTTTTTTCCTTGTTCAGCCATCCGAAGGACGGTCACTTTCCTGATGTCCTACATGTAGCGCGAGGACAATAGAATATGATATTGGTACGCAATAGGCGCTTCCGTCCGTTTACTATTGGCTAGATTTCAACAAAAGTGTTTTGAATGCATTACTTAATCTTTCAATATGAGTTTCTTTAATCCCACGATTTCCCTATAATTCAAAACCCTGCCCATTTTACAAAAAAGAAATGGAAATTGTGCAATTTCATACATAATACGGATTCCATTGCTACGAATATTGTTCTTTGTAATTTTTCTTTTCCTGTGCGTCCATCATCTACAATATTCTTTTTATCGAAATAACAAAGATATAACGTTTTACTCATCTGTTGTGACGTGAATTTACTTATAATGCCTGCCATGGCAATACATTTTGATGAGCATGACTGTTATATTTAAACAAGTTTCTTGAAGCTTAAAAATAATTCTTGACCGCTGGACAGGTCAGATAAGATCTCCATAAGTTTTGTAGATTTTTTGCAAATACAACACTTCATTTTTCTGTAATTAACCCTATATGTTCCTGGATATATCACTGTCATTATCGTTTAACAAAATATAACGCCCCAAATCTTTCATTATAATTATTTCTACGATCATAACAAACTTAGTTATCCATTTTTCAACGCTAATTTCGATGCCGAGTAAAATCGATAAATTATTAATTAGGCCATTAGGTGACGGACGTTCTTATAAGATTTTTTGATACATTACATGTATATTACCTAGCTTTAGGAGCAACTTTAAACAAACAACTCATGTCTTAATCGATATTTAAGGAGCAAGTACTTTAATAGTTCTTTAGATAAAGTGAACATTAATGAAAACAAAAATAGAAAAGACATATTCAAAAAATACATAGTCAATGAAAAATACACCTGAATTTCCCAACAGCAAAGATTTATCTTCTATCCATATTCCAGTGAAACTATTCCAGTGAAATCGATAATTTGTACACTGCGAAAACAGTATCAGGTCTCAACAAATAGATGGAACTAGGAACAGCGAGTGGCCATACTCTTATCTGTAGCAGACAGAATAATTTATGTTGGTGTATCCCCCCCTCCCTCATATTCCCTTCTACGTGAGGTCAGGTCTGGCTTTTATAGATTCTTTTGATATTTTACAAGTGTTTTGCCATTCTCTTTGGCTGTTATTGTATTCTCAAAACTACAATAGCATTGCAGAGGAGTCACTCAGTATCCAAAGGTGGAAGCATTATGAAGTTAAAGTACCACAATATCTTCGGGTAAACACGTAAGGCGTGCAGGTGGCAGAAGTTTTGCTTTATATCAATGAAAATCCTTATGGAACCAAGCTAGATAAGATTGATGCTGTCACAGACTTGCTTCACCTCCCTTGAAAAGTATAGAAAAACGAATAGTTGTCCTGTTAATAGACCTTCAAAACAATGCGAGGAAAATATTATTACTTTTTATGAACAAATCAGATTACATGGATTGATATAGATAAAACGAAGTGGTAACTGTAGGTTTTAACAACCGTAGCATTAAGTGAGATGTCTTATCAAGTTCCCTTTCAAAATAGGCTAATCATTTAAGTTGAAGATTGCATTTTAATTGAAATGGTCCTTGAACTCGTACCTAAATAACATACTTGACATGGTGTAAATTGTGAACAAAGATCTGATTATAGTTTTCCTGGGGTTGGTGGAAAGTTTGATAAGAGTAACGCGTCATTAAATTCATTGTACATTTTTGTCGTGATCCCAGCGAAAACAACATGACGGTAATTAATATAGTGGAAGTCCAGTTTAGCTCCGCATTACAGTTGGCTTTGGCTACTAGAATGGTTTTGTTCTGCAGTGCTAGCGTAGTTTGGATATATATATATATATATATATATATATAGAGAGAGAGAGTGATAGAGAGAGGAGAAACTCGTTGTCTTTCTTGCAAGACTTGGTGTGTTGCTGACGATTGTATGTACGTGTGTGCGTTTGTGTTATTACTTGTTTCCACACTGTTGGGAGGGAGTTGTATATATTTATGGGGCCCCATCTCTCATCCCATCTCTTGAACCATCTCTACTTCTCATAATACTTTTTAAGTGTCTGTATTATTTCCTCATTTAGTCTGATTCATTCACCCACCACTCTGCTACCGTAAAAGTACTTTTCTACGTACTTCTTAACAAGTCTCTTGCTTAGATTTCGTGTTATATCCTTTGCTGGCTTTATCCTTAAGTCTTCCGAAGAAATGTTTATTGCTAACGTCATCAGTCTGGTTTGAAAAGTTAATGGTTGTGATCAGGTCAATCCTCAGTCGTCTGTCTTACATAGTGTGCAGATTTGAGGATCTAGTGTTTCCCTGTAACTCAGTTCTCTTATTTCTGTTTCCGTCTTTGTTGTCCTCCTCTGGACCTTCTCTGTAAGCCCCTTTTGCTTCTTTAGGCAGCCTCGTGTAGGACAGGAGCAGCTTGCTGAATATCTGTATATTTTGCCAGCAGGTGCTTTTTCTTCTTTGGTATTATTCCGGAGGAGAATGACAAAAGGAGCCAAACTGCCTGCCGGCAAAATAACGAAAATATTCAGCGGGCTGTTCACGTCATACATAAGGCCAAAACCAGAGTATGGGCCTCCGGCGACAGGGTAGGGACGATGTCAAGTCCCAAGTCTCTCTCATACGCAGATTCTTGTAGCTTATAACCAGGTAGATGATATCGATATTCCAGTCTTCTTTCAGTGTGAACAGCTGTCATTCACTCAGGTCGAACTTAATCATCCATGTATCAGAAGTCGAGAGTTTATTCTCAAGAGAAAAGGTACTCCAAACCTTGTATCACTTTGACTCTTGGAGTCTGTCTAGGTCCCCTTGTAAGTTGATGCAATCTCTTTGCACTTTCCTCATTTACATAGATTAAGAAGAGTTACGGTTCTAGACCCACCAAAACCCTGCGACACTCCTACTGGTGACCTAAGCTGATCTTGGCTGCCCACCGGCGGACGTAACCTGGCAGGATTCGAACCCATGCCTCGATCCACGACGGCCAGTGAATGCGTTACGGTCAGGAACTTTCACCGCTACTCCACAGAGGTCCATAAATTTGCAATTACCTACAAACAAGAATAGATATATTTGTACTGTACGGGGAGCGAGTTTTACTCTCGAGGGACCCCACGTGTGTATGTGTAGATCTATAGATAAATTCATACCAGCATTTATTTATTTTTCCATTTATTTAAAGTAGTTTTGTAGGTCATCCATGACATTTATGTATCTTTCTTCACGCCATTGTTGCATATATTTTCTCAAATCCTTCATTATACATTTATTGGCATGATATACATACTGCGCGTGTGTATGTCAGCGCAAATGATTTCCGTAGAATTATTTTTTTCTGTGACAAAGAACAGAAAAAGAGATTAAGTCAGAGGAGTATGAAAAGAGGAGGTAAAATGATAGCATTGGACTAGTTATGATCGCGGTCTTGCTGGAGGTTCCGCGGCCGAGCCCTTGGCCTCGCCACCGGGGAAAGAAGCGGGAAAGATTGGCTTATTATCTCTCATTTTCGGCCATTTGCTGGCGTGGTCTCGCGACCCTCCTCAAGTCCGCGTCGGCCTCCCAAGATAATGGTTCTTTCTTGACGTTAGTCTCCCGCTGTTCTTTCGTGATCCTGCCTTCTGCTTTACCCAGGGCTGCTTTCCATCTATGTATGTTAGGAGTGTAGGATCGTAGTGCTGTGTTCCAGTTATAATAAAGTGGTTACAGACCATCCCATGAACTGTCCTCCAGCTGTTAACCTCGTCATAGACCATCATGTTTTCTGTTATCTGTTCCTCCCGTGTACTTTCATCCAGCAAATAACTTGTGTATGTTTGTTTGTTTTGTGTGTGTGTGTGTGTGTTTCCACGCACACACACACACACACACGCAAACACGCAAGATGTAACCGCACACCAGAACTCAATGCCTCTTCCCCGGTGGGGGGAAAAGAATTGAAAAATTGTCCTAGGAACGTCCTAGCCATGCAGTGATGGTCGTTCCTCTGACCAGATTACCACACCTGGAGCGACCGACCCTCCCGCCGCCCCGCCTACCACACACCGTAATATACTGAGCAGTTTAACAACCATGAATGTAATTTGTTATTCATTTCGTAATGACGCAGCGTAATTACTCCAGCTGTATGGTTCTGCGTGGGTGGGGTAATGTGTTCTTCTGTGCATTGTGGGAGAGAACTGTTCCTCATAGAAACGTGAGTGGGAACTGTTCTTCATTGTGTGTGTGTGTGTGCGCGTGTGTGTGTGTGTGCGTGCGTGTGTAGGTGGTATGTAGGTGACACTGAACTACTCCTGCTTGAGGTTACGCCCCAAATAAAAAAAAAGTCACTTTTTTAGGAATCTATCATCGCCAGTTGACGGAACAGAGTACAGACTCGTGAGAGAACTTCTCGCTTCAAGAGAGCCCATCCTGTCCCTGCTACTGAATGCAGTGTGTGTGTGTGTGTGTGTGTGTGTGTGTCTTACACACACACACACACACACACACACTCACATATATATACACACTTGGTTAATGCAGATAGGATATATAGATTTAGGAATTTATATGATAGTAGAGAATGGTCAAGAGATGGGTGGGGCGCCACGATTTAAGACTCCCACCCCGTACATAGTACAAATAGGTCATTACACACAGTACATTAGGATTATAATATCATATCAACGATGATTTCCGTTCCGATGTAAGGCTAATCTGCCAAAATGACCTCTCCCGCCTGACGCCAGTAAAGAGAATTCATATTTTTTCAGTAAAACGTATCCGGACTAATTTCTTATCATTGTGTTTCGGTTAACAGGACCAAGGGGGGGGGGAGGTATAAAGGGACTCCGTGGTGGCTGGAGGATCCACTAGAGGGGCAGCTGCCTTCATGTGGAGGGGGCGGGGGGTGTGACCTGTTGGGTAGTTTGGTATGTGTGTGTGTGGGCGGCGGATCTCTCTCTCTCTCTCTCTCTCTCTCTCTCTCATTGCAGAATTTATCTTTGCTACCGGCCGTTACCGCACCTCTTCTTCCTCCTCCCTCCACCTCCTCTTCCTCCTCCTACTCCTCCTCCTTCTCCTCCTCCTCCTCCTACTCTTCCTCCTCCTCCTCCTACCACTCTCTCAGCTGACCGCTACTGGAGGGCTGGTTGGGTTGGTCCGCCCGTTCGCCTGTCAGGGCCCGATAACCATTAAAAACATTGGCGCATACATTAGGCCAGCGCCTACAAAATATGTAATGAGATTATCCGCACTCCAATTTAGAGGAGCGAGGGAGACAGTCGCAGGAGCCAGCCGACACTGTACACCAAATGAAAAATGGCAGGGGGACGCAAAATGTTGCATTGCAATTGATCTAACGGGAGGAGGAGGAGGAGGGAAGGGGAGGGTGGAGGAGAACCGGTGGACCGGGCCATCTTGCCCCTCTCTTCCCTACATTACGAGTTGTATGGACCTTTTTTCATATTTGTTCTGCTTCCTCTTTGCGTCTCAGGCCTTAGACGTGTTGCTAGCTCGGCCCACCTGAAATATGTACATATTACGGAGAGCCCTGTGGGAGGATGTTCGTGAGGCAGAAGTTGTTTGGGAGGGTAGAGAGGAGGGTGCAGCCCAACCCAGCCCAGCCCTGAGGCACCAGCCCAGCCCAAGGTGGCCCCGAAGCGTGGCCCAATATTGCATCCCGACCAGCATGATGGAGAGAGAGACAGGGAGAGGGAGAAACAGAGAAGGAGAGAGAGAGAGAGAGAGAGAGAGAGAGGGAAACCCCCTCCCCTTACGTTGCCGGACCACCTTAATCTATCTCTTTCAACTCGTGGGTGCGACATCTCTTCCTCCTCCTCCTCCTCCTCCTCCTTCGCAGTCAGTCCTGCGAGGACTTCATCCTCATATAGATCACATCCTTAATAAAAGAAAGAAAAGCTCACACGCACACACACACACACACACACACACTCTAAGGTGTATCAAATGATCAAAAGTCTAGAAAAAGGCATCAGATTTTTTTCCCGATCGCAGCGGCGATGGCGGTGGCTTTCGGCTTCAAGAACAGAGGACGAGGGACTTGCGGAGCGTATGCGTCCGTGTGTGTGTGTGTGTGTGTGTGTGTGTGTGTATGTTTGTACGGTTGGTAACACTGATCAGGGAGGCAGATAATACGGGAAAGAGACAAGTCTTTATCCCGGAGCGTCGCTCCTGGACTGATTGATGTTTGCTCCACTCAGTTCTATTTGCGGCCTTATTGTCCCCCACTTTGAAGTATGGCCAGACGCCACTTTTGTCAGAGGGAGGAAGGTACTGGAGGCTTTACTTGTGCGGGCCTCGGTAGGGGGAGGTGGGGAGAGAGAGAGAGAGAGAGAGAGAGACAGAGAGAGGACCAGCCGCCCACATCTCTTAGACTTTGGAATCGTGAGGAGGCCGGGTTGTGGCCGCGGAGTTGTACGGTAAGGGATGTTTAGTATGGAGTTGTTATTGTTATACAACCCCAATTCCCCTTTTAATGGGGCTCCTACGGCTTCGAAGCTGCCTGTATTCCGCGCTGGAGCGGGGGAAGGATGAACTCCTTAAAGGCGAGATAGTCCTCGACAAGATTATACTCCTTTCCGTCCGTTGACGGTGACACGGCCTCGCCGAAGGGGACGTCTCACTCGCGGGGTAACCACACGGTGGCAGAGTCCGGTAACACATGTTTTGGAGTAATAAACGAAGAGGGGCGTTGAAATTGATGTTGCTTTTTCTTTATTCTTGTTGTTTTTGAGACACATCCAGCGTTGATGATGGATACGAATCTACAGATGAGTTGTACATGTTGGTTTAGTAACAGTGAGTAACCGGTGTGTTCGAGGGGTTAAGAATTCTCCGTATTTGATATGGTCCTCGCTGTTCACACCGTCACAGACGCCCGTAACACATAGGTCGTCTCGTAACGTCACTACGCGTTACTTGGTTCAGTGCGTAAGGGGGTGTGGGTGGGTTCTGTCTCTCTCTCTCTCTCTCCTCCCAACCCAGCCTGTGACCCGTCCACCGTATCCCGTAACTCCCATGGAGGTGGGTGTCGAACCCAGTTACGTAGTCTCACGGTACGTTCTTGATCTGCGTAGACGTTTCTTCCTTTCTCTCCCGGCGTTTTTTCCTCTCTCCCTCTCTCTTTTTACCTCCTACGACGCCTCTCGACCTTTCCTGGCGACTTGCTACATCTCCAGATTTTCACTGACGTCGTGCGACGCATCCCAACCTTCCTTGACGTCCTCGTACACTTCTAATCCTTCTCCGAAGTCCTGTGACGCCTCCCGCCCGGCCTTGACGTCCCGCGACTCCTCCCAACCTTTCCCGACGACGTCCAGCGACGCCAAATCGACCTCTCCCAACGACCATCTGCGACACCTCCCGACTCTTCTCCATGAAGACGTCCTACGACGTCTCCCGACCTTCGCCGACGTCCTATGACACCTCCCGACAACCGCCCATCGCTCCGTAACCCATACGTCGCCCCTGACAACGAACGTCCCCCAAACTTAAAACTTTGCAGTCGAGCAACTCCTGCCGACCTGACCCTTCGCTCCACGAATCTTCATGATGTTCGGCGACGCTTCCCGACGTAACCTGACCTCCCTCCACTCCTCTCCTCTTCCTTCCACGCCTCCATACCTTCCCCCCACCACGCCACGTCTCCCTACTCCTTCTTACCTCCCTCCGCTACTCCATGCCTCCCAGACCTCACCTCTCCTCCAACTCGACCCTCTAAACGTCCCACGACCCCCTGTCGCGCCCTCACAACCTCTTCCGTATTATTCCAGCGGCGTCCGGACCTACGTCGTGTCCCCTGCCTCCCTCACCGTCGCCTGGTCTCCCGCAGGACCCCCTACTGCACCCTCCTCCTCCAACTTGTCCTCACCGTCACACCGTCACAACCCCCCCGTAGCGCCTCCGGCCTATCAGTCACACCTATTTGTTCCCCTTTCTTAGTGACACGTACTCTTTTTTTTTTTTTTTTTTTTGAGGCGACGCCTTCAACTAGCTTTTCTTGGAGAGAGAATTTTTTTTTTCGTTCATCGGGGCGCGTGTCTAGAGATGGAGACACCACTTGAGAATCCCAATCTCCTGTAATCTGATTAGGGATTAGGCCTACGGCAGCATTGTGTAAGACGTCGAAGAAGAGGAAATAGCCTCTTTTCTCTCTCTCTCTCTCTCTCTCTCTCTCTCTCTCTCTCTCTCTCTCTCTCCTCAGGAGCTTTTAATGTGTGAGGATTTACGCTGGATTCATATGTTTCAGAGGAGGTTTTGGCGCGGGAGGAGAGAGGAGAGTTGTTTAGCTGGTGTGGCTTGGGTTGTCAGCGTGTTGGGAGGAACGGAATCAAGTGTCGTGCTTACGCCGATCGTTGTCCGTCGTCGTTCTCGCATAAGTTCTCGTTCTTCGCTCGTTGCCCGACTCTCGTATGTGTGCGATGATCGCATTACTCTCGTGTCCTTCCCGAGTGGGGGCAGCCATAAACAAAGTCGAGATGAGGAGGAGGAGGCGAACGAAAGTAGGGGATGTGAGTGAGGTGTCGGGGATGTTAATGGGGAAGGATAACTGGGGACCTCCGGTTTATGGGGACCTCGTCTGTGTGTGTGAGGGGGGGGGGAGATGCAATCCCCCCCCCAATCATTCCTCCATCACCCCCTCCACCACCCACCACCCAACCCCACTTCTGCCACTACACAGAGAAGGGGTGAGGGGGGTGAGGAGGTCACACATCGCCGCACCAGAAGATCTAAAACCATCACTTACTCTCGCTCGATGGATGAGAGGGCCGGCAAACACCTGAATCATCACCACCGCCACCACCACCACCGCACCACACCTTGACTGTGGTATCGACGGCGTTCTTATCATCAACACAGGAGTAATTAAGCCGAAAGATACTTACGTTCTCTGTACGGGGCGTTAACACCGCTCGCACTGTGGGTTTGATAGATTTATGTGTACCTACACCCACAACAACCCTCCCCCATCATACACACACACCTGTACCCTCCTGCCGAGGCCCCACCCGAGGTCCCTCATCCTCAAATGTCATTGACTTTCCTCGCCAGTTCATAACAGCACCTAACTTAACCCTAACTAAAGGACCCTGGTCTCACACCTTCCTTCCCCCCACCTCCGCCAGCTTCCTCAGTTCGCCTCAGCCCTATACCAGAAGCCTGGCTGGCGCCAAGGCCTCTCTCTCTCTCTCTCTCTCTCTCTCTCTCTCCACTTACTTTATATATTTTCCAGTCACTATACTTATCTTTTTTTTCGGTGATCCATCTGCATTATAACATTGTATTTCATCACTATGTGACTTCTACCCACCCATCCCTCAAATTACCGTTTATATAAAGGTGTTGTGTCCTCTGTATCGTCTTATGTATAGGGTATATGGGATAGATGGATAGGTAGATAGATATATGAGAGAGAGAGAGAGAGAGAGAGAGAGAGAGAGAGGGAGGGAGGGAGTATATGATGTATTATGAATATATAGAGGTTTGTATGATCGTATGTAAGGGGGACTGCATGACATGTGCTGAATGTGTAAGAGGTTTTGTTTTGTTGTGTGGTGAGTGTTTAGAGGTGTGGTGGGAGCCATGTGGTAGGCTGTAGAGTGACATGAGGTCGGTTATATTACGTGGAGGGGAGGGTTATGTTGGTTTGTGTGGTAGGTGTTTGGGAACTGTGTGGAGGTATATGTGGATGTCTTAAAGGGCTTTTCTTTGTGGAAGTGTTTGTTGTATGTATGGGGAGGTTATGTCCAGGTATATGCTGGATGTATGAGGTATGTATTGGGTTTGGACGGGGATTATGTAAGGGGTTGCTGTGGATACTTATACGGCTGTGTAGAGGTGAGTTTTTGGCGGGAGTTAAAGTTTAAATGGAAATTTATGACGAGTGTGTGGAGTGGGTGAGTCGAGATCAGTCGTGGATGTGTACTGGGGCTGTGTGGTCTGTAGTGGGTGTGTGATGGGGAGGGGGGATAGCTGGGGTTGTGGAGAGGGGGGGGGGCGTGCCCGACACTAGCCCCGCCCATTGTGACACAAGTATCATTCAAAAGCTTGTTATAAATTCACGGTCAAACTATTCCTTAAATTGTGCTTTTTCTCTGGTTCCTTGCCTCCCTGTTGCTCTCCCTCTCCCTCCCTCGGCCTCCCTCATCCTCTCTGCTCCTTCCTTCTGCCTCCTTCTCGTTACTCCTTCCTTCCATCGCCCACTTTGAATCCTTCCTCCGCCGCTGCTCCCATCCTTTCAACCCATTTCGCTATTCATCCGCAGCCCCAGGTCTTCTACACACCCATTCACCCATTTCCCTATTTCACCATTCCCACACCACCCACCTACGCACTGCCTTTCCACCCACCCATTCCCTCCCCCACCATATCCAACCCCCCCCCCCCACCCCCACATTTCCTCCCCATCACACACATACACAAACACGCCCTCTTCTCCCCAACATGGCTTCCCCCTTACCCACGGCCGTAACCCTCTGCCGGCCGCCACCCCCCACTTTAACCATTCGGGCCCCTCGTCATAAGACCCAATATCCTCCCCTGGTGCTTGAGTCCCCTGCTTGCATTTAGAGAGCAACCCTCCCCCCCTCCGCCCTCCCTCCCCACCCCTTCTTCCCTTCGCAAGTCTGTGTGTAATGGACAATTTTCTTCGGATATCAGTTTCTTTGTGGCATTTTTTTCGCTCTGCTAACAATAATACATATTATTCCGGTCCTTCTCTTGGATACCTAACGCAGCTGCCAGCCTGAATAGGCATTTTTGACCACCGGTATCGACTGGTAAACAAACTCAAACCGTGGGATTGTCAAGGCATAATTAGGAAAGAGACGGCTCAGTTGAGGTCCAAGATGGACTCGGCATTCATGGCCTCCATAGTCCTGTGTTTACTTGATTAGATTAATAAGAAAGAGAGAGAAAAAGAGAGAGAGAGAGAGAGAGAGAGGGGGGGGAGTGTGAGTGAGTGAGTGAGTGAGTGAGAGATAAAACCCAGCTTCTGAAATCCTGTCTGATAAATCCCAGGAAATCCCGGAGCTACACTTAAAGGAACCGTTAATCTCCCATCGAAGAATATGAAAAAGAAATCGCATGAAAATCCTCTTCAGTTGACTCCTTCTAGATACGCAGTAGAGGACAATCTCCCTAATCCCCGCTGCCTCCCTTTTTTTAAAGTCAAATCCCTATTACTAAAAGATTTTGCTTTAAATCTCCCATTCTTTTTTTTTTTAAATCCCGAGAGAATTCTTATTGCAACTGCTCGTTCTAATTGCCACGCTGGTATTAAAGTTCGACAGATTATATATATATATATATATATATATATATA
>JAYMFT010044096.1:0-25748 GCA_038088735.1 Panulirus argus | reverse complement strand
AAAAAAAAAAAAAAAAAAAAAAAAAAAAAAAAAGTGTGTGTGTGTGTGGTGGTGGTGTTGGGGAGGTAGCCAAGGATATAGCTGGAAATTGTATGGTTTTGGGAGGGAAGTCCTTGGGTATTAAATAAGGTTGTTAAGTGCTCTTAGGAGTATTGATGAAGCTAGTTTGGTGTTGGAAGAAAGACTTGGAGGTATATCAGAAGATGTAGGGTGCTTGGAGTGAAGGTATGAAGATGTAATAGAAGGCTGTGTGATGCTGGTAGGGAAATAGCCAGAGATACAGCTGAAGATTGTGTTTTTTGGCTGATAGGGAACACCAAGAGGTATGGATGGTATGTAGGGTTGCTTGTGTTGCTGGCATGGAAGTGGCCAGTTATATAGATTTAGATTTTAGTGATGTTAAAAGGAGGAAATAACCAATGATATATATGATAATTTTGGCACCATATCGAGGCAGGAGTGAAAGTTGTTGATATGAATAGAGCATGGATGGTTCTTTGGCATAAAGATACAAATCTAGCTGGATATGTTTTGCTTTCTTAATGCCACTTCTCAAAGGAATGGGAAAGGTCTCTCACTGCAGATTTTTTACTGCAGGTTCAGAGAGACATGCCAGAGGGCCACCGACCGTCTGTCTTGTGTATTGAAGATCCCCTCATACCTGGTAATGATATTGGGCGATCATCATATGGAGTCTTGCAAGTGAAGCAGGCATTTGAATATGCTTATATCGTTTTATCTCAGGTATTATAATTTGAAGAGTATGTTTGAATTGTGCCAGTTCTTCGCCATTTAATGCTATATGGCCCATGGAGAATCATGTAATATTCATTTACTCTTTCCATATTTTCATTTATTAAGTTATGCAACAGTCACACCAATGGATGTTATGCTAGATCATCTTGCAATAGGTTTGTCATATATTTGCCCTTCATCCTGCACTTTAAGCTTGCATTCATTCATATTTCTCTCCAAAGAAGTTGATGTGCATATATTCTTTTATCTCATTTCTTATTGCATCATAGGTACCATAGTGTGTACTTAGAGTATATTTAAATTCTATCACTTCCTTCCCATTTGATGCTACATGTTCCTTGGAGAATCTTGTAATATTCATTTACTTTTTTCATGTCTTCTTTCATTAAGTTATGCAAGAGTCACAACAATGAATGCAATGTTAATTCATCTTGCACTTTACACTAGTATTTATTCATTCTTTTCTCCAAAGGAATTATTATCACAGGAAACCCTCATTTTAACAGACTAATTTGAGGAAAAGGAAGTTCATTAGAAGCCAGATTTCCATAAATCACATCTCCATTGTAACAGACTAATTTAAGGGAAGGGAAATTAATTAGAACCCAGATTCCCATAAACTGAAACCTCATTCTAACGGACTGATTTGAGAGAAAGGAAATTCATTAGAAGCAAGATTCCGATAAATCCCAAATTTTACCTTTAATTGCATAATAACAAGTTTAATAGAAACTTACCTTATTCCCTCAGTGATTCTATGTTTTATGTCGCCCCTCCCTTCAGGCTGGAGGTGTTCAGGTAATATCAAAGAAGAATCAGAATCAGAAGAAAATAGCCTTGGGAATTTTGTCTGATGTGACCTGAATCATCTCTTGGTCAATATAGGGGACAGAAGTCCTTAAGGTTGGTAGGGAAGTTTCCATGGAGATGGAAACTGCACTTGCAGACTGCTCACTCATCATCCTAATCCTCTTGGCAGGCTGCTGAGGCTCAAAGGTGTCAATCTTTGGCTGCTTCTGTAAGTCCTGCTGCATCTTGACTGGGTTAAACCTGATCCTCCTTTCATATATATGGTAGCTATGTTGTTGAACCTCATTCCTGGGAGGTCAGCAGGATCCTTATCCTCTTCCAGCTATCCCAGCAACTGATTAGTAGTCCTAGACACATCCTCTGCAATTGCCTCATCATTAAGGTAGTGGTATTCAGTCAGGTCATCATCATAATCCAACGACTGCTGCACTTCCCCCACCTCTAAATCGTCGTCATCTTGATCGAACACTTGATCAAAATCTTATGGTTGAAATCCCTCAAAAATTAGGCTCCTATTCAGGTATCTACAGCAGCTTATTGCAGACATGGCGAATGGTGTCATCAGGAACATAATCAGCCCAGGTGAAATGGCATCCTTAATGCCATTGTTCTTCAGGTTCTCTAGGGTGTATTTGACTCTTTTATTCTTCTCCTCAGGGCAGATGTTGACTCAATAACTCAGTAACTCTTGCTGACTTAATGATTCCCTGATCAATAGGTTGGATTAGGGAGGTGGTGTGGGCAAGCAAGAACATTGTCTTAATTTATGTGTCTCTGCTGGAGAGTTCCCTAGCGTCAGGGTGTGCTGGAGCATTGTCGAGGAGGAGCAGGACCTTTGCTTCATGTAGAGCCACCTTCAAAACAAACGTGTGATAGCTTCCCGTAGCAGGAACTAAGTGCTTGAAGAGCCAGTCTGAAAATGTATCCTGTGTGAACCAGGCATTCCTGTTCCCATATTAAAGCACAAGCAGTTGATTGAGGAGACCCTTGATAACTAAAGGTTTCCTGCTTCTACCCAAAATTACAGGCTTGAGGTGATGGAGGGCATCTGCAATGTCACAGGCCTGCTCCAAAATATGTCCCATACCTTTCTTATGGCCTAGGATGCTAGACTTTCCCTTAAGGGCCTGGCCATTCTCATGCCAATAAAACCCTGTCTCATCCTCATGTAAGATTGTCTACCATTATAAGTATCTTCATTTCTACCCATGAAAAAATCTGTTACCAATTATTTCACACAAAATGTGACCATGGTAACCACATGGCAGTAGCTGGTAACTCTCACCACGTACAGGAATCTCTCAGTTCCTAAGATCCACACTTTCAGTGCTCTGTGGAGAAACAGTTATTCATGTTTGAACATTCTTTTTCTTTCATTTCTGCTATCATTAGCTTCTCTTTCATTAAAACATCATAAATTCAACCTCAGAGAGGGTTCAACAAAAATAAAGGTAGCTCTTGACAATTTGTCATTCTGCTATTTCATCTATTTTTTTCTGTATGTAGTGCTCTGATAATTGCTCTTTGTTGTTCCAGGCTGTGAACCCCCTAAACAACATAATAAATGATCCAAACTCTTACTCCATACTTGGCCGTATCTTAAGGATAACAGATGATGTCATTTTATATCGACAATGGATTAGGAAGAATTTCCCTGTTAACCGGCCCATCACCTCCAGCACCACCAATCATGTTACTCCCACACACCCAGCTGCACCACCTACTCCACCAGTTGCGTTCCATACTCAAAATCATTTACAAGTGAGTAGCTAAATAACCTATATTTTTTATGTTGCCTGAGATTTGTGTGATACATGTAATAATATATTGAAAATTATGTATCTTGTAATGATCTCTCCCATAGCATTTGCTTAAGAAGCTGGAATCTTGATTTTTGCCTCTTTCTCTGTCAACATTGTACTGGATTGATATATGTATGTAAACATATATTCAAAGTACATTTTTTATATATCTTAATCCTGTTCTTTTTGTCCAGGTAACGTCAGATAATCAGTACAATAGCAACAAGAATAACAATAATAATAACAACAACAATAATAATTCTCGTAATAAGTCCAATGTAGCGGATGATGATACTTTATCATCGGAAGCATCTGAACCGCATTCCACTCCTCCCTCCTCTGTCTCTTCTGTCAGTGATGACACGGTAAGTTGGAACTACAATATTTTACTTATCACTAATCATTTTATATGCCCTTGTAGCTATAGATAGGAAGACTAATTGAAATTAAACTATTTTTTGAAGTATTAATACTGTAATTAGGAGCTGTAAGAAAATCTTTGATTTATAAGCAAAGAGTAAAAATCCCTGATCAGATGCTTTGTGCAAGCCATTACCCTTTTAGTCACCACTCTCCCCTACAACTTATCACCGATCAGATGCTTTGTGCAAGCCATTACCTTTTTATAAGTATACTGAACAAACATATACCTCTGTATTTAAAACATTTAATTTTTTTCTCTACAATTATACAAAGGCGCTGTAAAGGTATTCTGCCAGTCCTTATGCACCTCATTGTGAGCTATACATACATACATACATATATGGTGTGAGGAGGGGATTATGGTAGGAGTGGTGGGAAGTTTCTATTTGGAGATGGGGCTAATAAATGAGCGGTAGGAGGGGCTTAGTTCCAGATGGAAATGGGTGATTAAAGGTTGGGATGGGACTGTATCTGGGGTTTGTGGTGTCTGTGTGGCCATTGGTCTGTGTCTGGATGAGATTGTGAGGGGGAGAGGGACAGGTCTGCATTCTATTGGGGTTAGAGGGGGCTTAGGAGTTGAGTCAGCTGATGTCATGACTCTGGTGGCACTTTCAATTGAGAGACCGCAGAAGCTGGTTTCTGTGTTTGGGAGTGTGTGTGTGAAAGGAGGGTTTGAGAGTTAATATGACTAAGATTAAGGCAAAGTTTAGCAGTGGATGGAAACAGGTTTGTTATATTGTGAGTTTGAATGGATTGAACCTGGAGGAAGTAGAGTCTATTCCAGTCCAGCTGTCAGGATAGGAATTAGCTTAACAGGGTATTTATGCTATCTGTCTATCTATATATACATCTATCTATATCTCTGATGCCTGTTCCTACCTGTCGGTGATTTTTGTGCCTTAATCCTGCAGGATTCTGATCAAGCTGTGGATATGAGCGAAGGGAGCCGAGATAGCTCACCAAATATCCACCATCATCACCAGCTCCACCACCTCAGTGCCACATCAGGCACTAAGTCCACATTAAATAGCATCCCTGGTGTTGGTTGCGGTAGTATCAACAAACATCCAAGCCCACCTGGAGGCAGTACATCACAGCGCATCTCCAGCACCGGAACTGAGGCTCGCATGGCATCCCATTCATCTGATGGGACATCTGTAAGTAAACAGTGGCATAACCAACCACGTCAGGAATATCCAGCGGTGCAGGCTTGGCAGCCACAGCAGCAGCAGGGAAGAGGCTCCCCTGTGCAGCATAGTAGCAGCCCATCTAAGCCCTGGCACAAGCATAGAAGATATTCTCCGTCATCTCAAGGTCAGCTTTTCTTTAAATTACCTGAAACTTATATTCGGTTGTTTCACAATACGGTGGGTGTGTTTGGTAAATGAAATACCTGAGGATCATGTGTAAGAGAGAAGTGTGAGAAGTCTGATCGAGGGAGCTGACCAAGGTATGCTGAAATGGTTTAGACATCAGGAGAGAAAAAATAAAGTGAGAGAACCTTTGTCAGAAATAGAGTGAGAAATGAGATAGGGAGACCAAGAAGGAGATGGATTCGTTGATTAAAGGAGACTTTTGAGAATTAGGCCTTAACATTCAAAAGGGTGAAAACTTGTGCATGGGAATATATGGATAGGATGGATGTGGTATATAGAGGTGAAGTGCAGTCAGTGTGTTCAACTAGGGCACATGAAATGATCACTATGGAATAATTGCTGGGTTTTGGCTGTGAATGGTTGGCTCTTGTTTCATTGAATTATATGTGACATCTGGGGAGTGGATTTATGCAGATGAGGTCACTATTAGTTTATTTTAGTTGTTGCTTAGCTAAATAAGTAGAGTGTTTTAGATACCTGGGAGTGGACTTGGCAGTGAAGAGTCATGGAAGCTGAGGTAAGCTAAAGTGGGCTAAGATCCTGGGCACATTTAGGAGACAGAGAGGACTCTTTCTGTTAGGGAAAGAATGATATGTTTGGTGGAGTAGTATTTCTGACAGTGTTATATGGATGTGAGTCATGGACCCTAGATATGCACATACAGAAGAGTGAGAATGTGTTGGAAATGAAATGTTTGACTGTGTGTGGTGTAAGGAGGGTTGATTGAATACGAAATGATAGGGTAAGAGATAGGTGTGGTAGTAAGATGAGTATTCATGAGATAGCTAAAGAGGATAGTTTGAACATATGGAGGAGATGATTGAAACAGTGACTAAGAGGGTGTACATGTCAGAAGTGGAAGAAACAAGGAAAATGGGGAACCAATGAGGTGGAAGGATGGGGTAAAATACACTTTGAAGGCTAAGGGCTTGAACAAGCATGAGGGTGCAAGGTATGAAATGAATTGATGCGATGTGATTTACAAGGGATGACATGCTGTCACTGGCCCCAACTAGGGCATATGAAGCAGTCTGGGGTAGCCATGGAAAGGTCTCTAGGGCCAGCTTGTGAACAGGAGGCTTTGGTGCTAGTTCATTATACATGACAGGTAGAGAGTGGATGTGAGCATATGAAGCCATTTCATCTGATTGTGGTGCTACCTCACTTATGCATGAAATAGTGAACATTTATGAATGAAGAAAAGAAAAAAGTGTATATGTTGTTGTATTGTATATTATAGAAAAGGATTGACTAAAGATATGGTATTAATGAGTCATTTAAGCATACAAGGTAAATAGTTGTGAAGTACCATAGTGTACTTACTGTAGAAGCTCCTCTTTATTCAATGTTACACCCAGTGCAGTTAGGGATGAGTATGGATGATTTTAATTATTTTCATTTTCATTATTGTGTAGCTGTTTTATTTATGAATTAGTTTTATATTGGATTTTTGAACTAGAAGGACTCCTAGATTTGAAATTGCCAGGCAAGCTTTGGTTGGACAACCATACCCAACAGAAACTCATGTTTACCAAGAGTGACTACCAACCACCCAACAACCAACACCCTGATGCTCATCCAGTCAGGAGCTGCCATTCCATTTCAAACAAACAATTACTTACCTCCTCTGCCAATCATAGCTGCACCACAAGCCTCAGCTCTGCTGGTAAACTGGCTAGCAATAATTTGTACTTGTTGAGCTCAAGTGTAACTGCAGTTCTTATAGGAAAGTGTTTATTTGTTAAGTATGACAAGATATTACTATACAGTGATGTCCATAACCTTTCCCTAGATCATAGGAACTGAAAGACTTATCCAGTCTTCTCTTGTCGAGGCAAGTTATCTAAGCTAGGAAGACAAAGGAGACAAGTCAGGAAGTCGTTGAGCAAGATTCAAAGCCCGGTTCTTCTATTGCTTTGATTTCATCTTGGCAATCACAGCTGCAGCCTGGGCCTTTTGTTAATGATGATTGAATCGAATTAGCACCTGGCCAGTATACTAGTGAAGTTGTGGCTTCTCAAGGTTAGGTTGAACAGCATTACTGGCAGCAGTAAGTATTTTGAAACCTCCCTCACAGCATACATATAGCTTTGTTAAAAGATAAGCCTCTTGAGTAGTAATTCACAATTTAGTCAACAAGTATCTTCTTATGCTTCTGAGGTGAATAGTAAGCTTACTTGTATTATGATGAGTATTTCATTTTCAGTATTTCAGACAGTGTTTTTGTGAAGTGTGTTGAGGCAGTGCTGCTATGGATCAAAATTAGACACACCACAGTTAACACAGTCATGTTAGCTCAAGTAGTTCTATATTAGTTTCCATTTTCGTCCTCTTGATGAGACAGTAAAGAGCTGCAGCGCTGTTTTATTGTTTTTTGTCAGTCATCCATATTCTGTATACCATCTCCCTCTGCTCAGCAAGATTTCTCTGCAGAAACATCTGTGCTTCCTTAACCTTGCACAGTTCTGAGCACTTATCCTGTCCTTTCACGTTATTCTTGGTCTTCTTTTTCCCCCTTATCTCTCATATGCTTTTATCATCCCTCTAAGCATTCATCATTTTCATATGCCTAGACTATATCAATGCTCAGTTCTTCACTTTCACATTCATTTCATTTATCTCACCTATTTTGCACACATGGCTTTTAACTCACATTCCAGCCGTAGGAAGCCCATCTCCATAGCTGGCTTTTCTGTTTTATGTTTTTTCTTGAAAATTCATTTAATATTCCCATATGTCAAATTAAGTTTATATGTGCCTTCAGCAAACTCTGCCATTCTCTTCATTACTTTTTCTCTCTCCGTCCTATGTAGACTAATGTAAGTCAAAATCTGGATTGGAAGAGTTCAGATGTGAGAAGTTTTAGTGTATCTTAGAGGTTGCAAGCCAGTAGGACTGAAACTGCCACCCCACTAGACTTATTTGTCTGCTTGGTGTGCATTACATTGAGAGTATGGGTGAAGATGAACTAGTGCAGAAGTGGTGTGTTGAAGGTAAATGCTCCTTTTGAAATTAAATGGTTCTTCCTGAATGGGTAGATTTTGGTTGGTTGATGGTCTTTTTCTCTCAAATTTTGGGTTTCCACTGATTATGGATATTTAGCAAGAGCTTAATGGGCACACTTGAAAGTTGATAGCCCTTGCTTCTGCATCATCGCTAAACAGAAAAATTTCTGGGTATCAAAGCCCTTTTTTTGTCATTATTTTAAAATTTCTCATGTTAGGCTTTATGCCATATGGAAAAGAATGTAAGTGTAAAGAAGGAAGGCAGATATGTTTAACCCTTTAGTTAGCCTGAACATGCAATGTCGGAGCTCGAAATATACTTAGTTAAATTGGAAGATGCACTTTAGTGGTATGTAGATATTCCTTATTTTACTAGCAGTTATGATTTGCAATGGGAAAAAATCATAGCATCACTTTTCCACGTGACATTGTGAAGATTGTTCAGCTGATGATGTCAAGGCTGTAGCTGTACTTGTGCCGGTTGCTGCCTCCTGCCTACATCTGAATAGGAAGATATACTGTATTGATATGTAGAAATACATAATAATCATATACAACTACCGTTGTTGGTTAGTTACTTGCATAACATGGTGGGGTAAGGTATAACCCTGGCATGTGCACTCAGTACATCTTAAGCAAATTATTGAGTCTTTTGAACTCTAATGATAATGATGATGTGGGGGATATTGGAGTGTTAACACTGGGAGAAGCTCTCTGCACATCCATTATCTATTGGTAATGGCAGAGAAGAGATGGAGATAGGAGAGTCAGCAAATCATTGATTTGATGAGAACGTGTGATGTATCAAGTTTTAATGTGAGTGCAACAATAAATATGGTTGATTTATGTTATTTCATCCCCCTGTTAAATGGTAAGATTGTTTTTTTTGAGGGGCCCACCTAAGTTTTCTTGGGCCCATCCTGAAAGTGTTAATACTTGGGTGTATAGTGAGAGTGGCATTAATTTAGGAAATTTTGGCTATGGATTGACAGAATTGGGTTGTGTTGCAAACAAAAGTTGGACTGTAACTTGCTGGTGGATAGTAAGAGCTTGGCTTAATGTTTCAAGATCGTAAGAGATGGCCCAAATAGATGCATTTTAACAAGTTTCTTTCATACCTTTCAAGTTAGTTTTTGTGGTATCAATGGCAACTAAAACTATTGTTTAAAATGAAAGACATTAAATTTATACATGTTTGCATACTTAAAGCAATCAGACTTGATAGACATGCTTTTAGCTTATAGGCTTTGTGTTTGTGATGGCTTGTATTTAAATCACAATAAGCTAAGCACAGTATTCCAGCTTTGCACCTGACACTTTAGTCTTTGCTTTCATTTGTACTTCATGTCTTTATTATATGTTGATCATCACTTTTTTTCTCTCCCTTACATAAGCCTAGCATTTATATCCATCCAGGATACTTAGACACTCATGACCTCCTTTTCCATAGACATTTCTCTGCAAATATGTGCTTTGCCAGAACCCCATTCTTCATTAATTCTGTGTTCATTAAGTATCCTCATTCCTTACTTTGATAAGTTTCATATTTTTTCTCATTTTGCGCTTTCTCCATAAGTAATTGTTTTGGCAACCAACACTGTTGCCCCATTTTTTGTGCACAAAGTTTGAACTACATGATAGTGGTCTACTGTATCTCCACACTTTACAGTAGGCATTTTTCGTTGTATGATTTAGTTTAGTTTACCATTCATTACTCCTCATGATGGTTAGTCATTGAAGACTCAAGACATTTAAGATTATTACCCCTCAGTCTTTTTACATGCTAGCATTTCAGTAGAGATTCCTTGCATTTTATACACTTAATGTACAGTGGGGGATATAGGCTTTCTGTTGACTGGCATCTGTTGTTTGCATCTTTTCTGTAGTTGGTAGCTGTATTGGTCTGAAATTCTGCATGGGTAATCTTCAGGATAATTTGTAGTGCATGTTTGAAGGTGGAACCAAATCACACATTTGCTGGTCTATCCATTGATTTCTTTTACCCATGAAAATGAATTACCACACCAGACATGTATGTAGGTTTGCAGTGTAAAGTATACATATGATTGTGAAGAAGTGATTACATCCAGATGAGACATTAAGCTAGTTGAAGACACTTTATTAAAAGCACACCTCCCTAAGAACCTGTATATATAAGTTGTTCATTTGGGAAATATGAATATATGAAAACAGGATATTACCATACTGTATTTCCTGCCATTTTGAATCACCACCACATTAGACACACTCCTGATTTAGCGGGGAATATCTCCGAAAAAAATATTTCGAGTTTCTAAGGCTGTACATCTGATGTGTTTTCTTCCCAGAGGATCAATTGAATTGAATGTTTTTATCCATTTTAACTGGGATTCTTGAATTATTGTGGTAAAAAATCGTAAATTATCAATGAAGTGGGACAGACCATGACAATGTGTAGCCTTTGGTTTGTTTATTGTTGGCACCAGTTTCGTTCTAACACATTCTATGACTGTGGCTACATGTAAACATCTATATTTATTTCTAGACTGATCTAGGCATTTTTCACAAAAGAACAATTACCACTAAGCTGGAGATTTAATGATATTGATAGTGCTTTCAAGACATCTTGACATTGAAATTCAGTTGGTACATGGAAATAGGAACATATTTCTACTGAAACAAGCACCAGTTAAGGCTACTGTCTAAACTCTTTCTATGGTTGCAGCTACAACATCAAGACATTTAACATTACTTCTAGATTAACATTGACATTTAACATTACTTCTAGATTAACATTTACCCATTGTTTTTCACAAAGGAACATTAGAAAAGGTTATTTTTAATTTGTACATTTAGCTCATGTTTCCTTTATTAGATAATATATAACATAAATGTCAAGTGGTTGCCCCATTTCTCCAGCCCTGGAACAGTTTTGGATGCATATTGTCTCTCATATATGCTGAACCATAACAAACCAGTCTGCAAATGGCTGACTCAGTTCTTCAGTCTTGGCCCTCTGATTAACAGTAATCCTTTTGATAAGCCATTGAGTGTTTGTTTGTTCGTGAGACTTGTGGCATAATTGTAGATGAAAGCATTATAGGTAGGTGTAATGCTATTACTGGTAATCATTGGGAAATAAAGAGATGAAACCATTGAGTGGTAACCCATTCGATGGTTTCATCAACTGTGGGCATTTATATTTACACATTGATTTATAATCATATCTGTTTCATTCTGGGATCATTTGGGGACCACTGTGTCAAATGGGGGAGTTTGGGTCTTAGTTTAGCTCTGGCAACTGCATCTCCTTAAGCCTAGCAATTGATGTATAAGGTATAGGGTGATCTATGGAGACTTTTTATTTTAGAAAACAAGTGCATTTTATAAGGTTATAGATACAGTGATTGCCGTCAGTGCCAAAGGGCATGCTCATTACATAAGCATTTATTTTAGATAAAAATCTTTAAGAAATATCAGCCATGTTTTATTTTTTAATAAGATGAAAATTTTTCATTTACTTTTTAGTTTAAAAGAAATACAATCATGAAAGTTTCATTGCTGAGTTCAGAACTAACATATATATTTTTATTATTGGATGTATATCAAGAAAAGATAAAGCATTTTTGGAACTAACATATATATTTTCATTATTGGATTTATATCAAGAAAAGATTAGGCATTTTTGGAATTACACGTGATTATATCAAAAAACATTTGGTATCCCTTCAGTTCCCCTCTGTTAGTATAATGAATTCAAGTTGCACATGCTTGCATCATGTGTTTTGGTGAAATTTGTGTAGTTATGGTTAAGCCATTTGTGGGTTTACAAGCAGGAATCTTACACTAGTACCATTACTTGTGTGCATACATAACCACAGCACACATACTCATTAAATAGGCCCCCTTTATATATTATCATACTTTATGAACTAGATAAGGGAGAAAGAATACTACTCATGTATCTCTTGTGTCGTAGAAGGGAACTTAAGAGGGGTAGGAGTAGGGGACACCTCCCTCCCCTTTTTTTTTTTATATATATGTATAAGTAGGAACAGAAAAAGGACCTGAGTGAGGGGTTTTCCTTTTAAGGCTAAGTTGCTAGTTACTGAAATAAAAAAAGGAAAAGAAATACTATGTTGGCATCCAGCATGTCCAAAATTTAGATGAATTAAGTGCTTTGATAAGTATGGACTGTATGATAAATTGAATATGGAACTAATGTATGGGATGGGAATATGGATAGATGAAGGGAAAGACTGAAAATAAAGTGCTGGGAAGTAGAGAGAAGGTGGAAAGGTAGAGTGAAAGTGCATTTTTAGGGAGCATCTCTGGAAAAATAGGCAGAGGTATGTCAAGACTCTCATTTTACGTGAGATTTTGTTTGAGTTGTAAATGCAAAAATGTAAATTTGATATAAACAAATGATCTGAAAATATAGCAAATTGTCTTCTTTTCAGGTTCTTCAGCTGGAGTTGGGGATATTCGCAGTGGCAAGGGCAACAATGGAAGCAAGTACATGGGAGATAATGTTAGCAGTGGGAATGGAAGCAGTGCTCATCTTGGTGGCTCTGGATCAATTAGTGGTGCCAGTAACCAGACGAGATATCACCGAATATCATATAATAAGCGAAAGAAGTCAGCTCGACGTGATTCCGATGGCAGAACTGAGGCTCGAGACTCTCATCGGTGACTGAAGGAGGACGCTGAGGTTGTTACAGCGAGTGGTGAATGTTGCTAGGCTCTCTGATGACCGGACAGAGATGCATGATTCCCACCTTTGATTGAAGGTGGACGGTCAGGTGACTGTGATGTTGCTTGTGCCCTAAGAGGTGCAGGTTGAACCCTCTTCCGTGTTTCTGTGAATACTTTGTGCAGCTCGTTGTTCTGCCAATTAGTGGAAGGTAAAAAGCCAGAAAATAGTGCTGAGACAGCCCTCCATTTCTTAAGTCATTGCGTCAGAAGTACACTTTGTGTGCGAACTCTTATCTTGTGTAATGGCGTGAGAGTGACAGTGGGTGTCTTCTTCCACAGACTGTAAACATTTTAGTAGACCAATATCATAGAACTCACTTTTAAGAGTTTTATTTATATTCTTTAAGCTCAACTTGGCTGTTTTGATGACTGGTTCCAAAGTCATCTAAGTCATTTCACATAGATGTTTTATATGAGTTTAACTTTGAGATTGTAAATTCAATCTCTGCAAATCATATTAAGCTCTTGGAGTCAGACGACACATCAGGGGAGTGTTGTTAGGGTGGATGATATCTCTGGCCTATGCAAAAAAAATTACAAAAAATCCATACTAGTAGTGAGGGTGAGTAGGTCCCAGTGGATGCTTCCTAATAGAATCTTTGTCAGTAGACATGTGATTGTGTGTGCGTGTGTGTGTGTTGATGCTACAGTATGTGCATATGTATTGATGGTGTGTGTGTGTGTGTGTGTGGAAGGATGGGGATGTGGGATGAGTTGGGTTTGTCAGAGTAGGAAGGTTACTGACTTATTTTTGTGAATCCCTGTTGGACCAAAATCTTGTTGCTTGGAAATAAAATAGTTATATTAATGGACATTGTTGTGCATCTTGATAGTTTGTTGTTTTCCAACTCATGATGACTGATTGAGGCTGCTCACTGCCCACACAGTTAACCCGCACTACCCGTGTAATAAAGCAACCAATTGTGTTTCATTGGTATGTTGCCACCATGAGGCAGTGTTGAATGTCTGCCCATTGGGATCGATTTGTGAATGAATATTTTCCTAGATTGTGATTTGCTGTGCCAAGAAAATACTTTTGCCTAAAGACTGGTGTACAGAGAAGTAAATCCAAAAATTATCTTAGACATGAATAGAAGTCCATATCATTTATGTTCTAATGAATAAATTAATGTTCTAATTCAGTAATAGAATATTTTCCTATGTAAATGACAGTGTAGTTGTACCATAGTTATTTATTGTATTAATTATACATTTGAAACTTACATAGGTTGTACACAGCTATGTATCAGCATAAATTGATTGCTCTTTCTTCATTTAATTGATGAGGGAGCAGCTGTATGCAAGTCAAAGTGCAACTTTTCCAGTGTCTTCTGAGACTAGGACTGTGGTACCATCCTTGTGTGATATTTGGTGGTATTGATGATTTGTATTGTGGTTCATGTGTATATAATTTTACGTAACTAATATGTCATCACTAGAGATGTTTCAGGTAATGAGGATTGTGTTTAGTATATCATGAACATCTTTGTCTTATTGGGGCTGTCATGGTATGAAGGCAGAAATGATACAATATAGTGTGGCTAATTGGTATATTGTGACCCAGGGACCATCCTGGGTGTCAGAAAGAGTTACCTTAGTGTTGCATTCAGTGGTTTTCTCAGAGCTGATCACATTGTTAGAGGAAGTGTCCTGGACTAGTAACTTGTATGATATTAGGGAAGATCTGCCTTGTTATCAGGGAAATTATGTAAATTGGATGTTAACTTTGGTGTATGCTTGGAAATGTCTTCGAACAATCAGGTAAATGGTGAGTACATTTGAATAATCAGATAGGTATACCATACAGTACTGTTACATATACCATTTATTGACAGTACCTCTCACTGTATTCAGGCAGACCTTTTGATGAGGTTACCTCATTGTCCAGATAAACCACGAATGAGTTGACTACTGTAGTCAGGTAAACTATTTAGTGAGTATACTTCCCAGTACAGTTATGTAAGCCATTGATGGATATACCCCGTTACAGTTAGGGAAACCATTAGGTGAGTATGCCTGTTACTTGTCTGGTGAACCATTTGATATGTATACTTTTGTACAGTTGGGTAAATGATTTGATGAGTATACACTATTGTAGGGGAAACAGTTTGATGAGTATATATATATCACTACAATCAATGTGAACCCTTCAGTGATCATACCTTTCAGTGCAGTTGGTAACCATGAGTATACTTTTCAGAATTATCAAGGTTACCAGTTAAGAAGGTCCTTCTACTGTCTGGTTAACAACTTACATTTCATAGTGCAGTCAGTTGTTATCAGACTCTGCTTGCCTGTGGTTACACATCTAGTAAAAAGTCAGCTTCGATGAGGCTCTTTCATCATCTGGTGACAAAAGAGAGTATAGTCTCATCAAAGAACTTTTCACTCCAGTGGAGTCCATCATTTCCCTTTTGCTGGAATTATCCCAGTTTCAGAGCTGCATTATCTCCTGTACAAGGGGTCTTGGAGTAACGCCAGAACTCTTTCAAGAAGTGGGTCGTGGGGCAACTATAGATAGATGATAATTAAATAGTGCAGTCAGTTACACCATTTGATGAGCATGGCTCTTAGTACAGTCAAGTAAAATGTAAGATGAATCCACCTTATTACAAATGGGTTCTGTGGTGATACCTTGGTAGAGTCAGTTAATCCAGATGGCTGAACCTCATTGCAGCCTGGTAAGCTTAGAATAAGAATACCTCAGTACAGTAACATGAACTGAGAGTTATACCTTTTGCAGCTGTCAAGTATACTGATGAGTTTGTCTGTTTTCAGGTAAATCATTGATAGGTGTACCTTAGTACAGTCAAGTAAACTATCTGATATTAACACGTTTCCAAAATTTTTAGGTATAAGAATGAGTTTGCTTATGTATAATTGGGTAAACTATTTGATGTGTATGTCTCAGAACAGGTATGCTGATGAATTTGCATTAATAGGTAGATCATTTGCAAATACAATTCCTACAGTAAATGAAAGTACTGATAAACTTGTGTCAGAAGAGTTGGTGAGCCATCTGAAAAATGCACATCTCAGTACAGTCAGGTAGACCACTGGACAAAATTCAAAGCCTTGAAGTGGGTAGTTGCACAGTATTATAACGAGAGAAACACACTGGATTAATCATTCGACAAATGGCAAGGTAAGATACCTGTTATCATGGAGGCTTGTATGTATATTAGGTTTCTCCAAGAAATTAAAAAAAAATATATGATTTCTGATTTTTGTACAAATATTTGCAGTGTGAATATTGCCTTGAAAAATTTCTTATTAAAAATACGATAAAAGAGATTGCTGCTATGAACATCCCCAATATTTTCATGATTTGTGGAATGCATTGGTTCTCACTTATGCTAAGAAATTATGGTGGAATGATATTCAGGTGAAAACAGATAAATATATTCCATCATGATAGTTATCAAGCTTATCAAAATAGAAAATTCAGGTTTTGATAAGCAGTTGGACTCCAGTGAATATAAATCTAAAACATGATTATAATACATGATACATTCTGAGCTGAGATATAAAGTAAGGTAAATAAAGAATGGTTTATTGAATTCAGGTTGCCATTCAGCTGAAAATGTTCTGTTGAGGAATTACACAACAGGGGGAGTCTAATAATAACTAGTTGATTAGATCAAGGTGGGGCTGTATACTTTTACTCTTTGGATAAGCATGAGTGAAGTCTAGAAGTTTATGGTGCATACATTATTCATTTAGTGGTGATTAGTTGAGCATTAAATGATGTAGAATTACATATTGGTTGAATTTCAGTAGTATTGTGTTGATATACCTTATATATTTAATGATGAACATAAGTGATGTAAAGTTACATACTAGTTAAACTGAAGTAACACTGTGTTGACATATATATTTAATAGTGATCATTGAGTAATGAACATTTTCACATTGGTTGCTTTACAATTATATAGCATTTGACATACACATAACTATGGGAAACTTAAGCTATTTGCTTATTTATCTGTGCTCTTGTTCATGGTTTGTTTATGACATTTGCAGTAGTATTTATAGGATGCGACTTGTATTTGCATAAGCAGTGGTTGATACAAAGAGATAGTGGTGATGGATGTCACTATCATTGGAGATTAGTCTTGGTGTTATGGTGCTAGTACAGGGTCACAACTACAGTAGTTGAAGGGCTGAAGTGTATGTCAGTGTCATGTTCCTTACACTGAAGTGATTGCAGCTCTGACATAGGCCTCTCGAGTACTTCTCACTAAATTACTGGTTCACTAGTTCGCTGTAAAAGTATTCTTTTAGTCAGTTTTACTGAAGGTAGACATTCTTGTGAGAAGATGGTAGGTAGTCAGGAGTATTGCAAGTCTCAAGCTTGGTGGAGAGAGAGAGAATGAGAGAAGGTTCAGGTCAATATGTTGACTTGTGGGTGGCCCTAGAGTGCCACTGACACATGTCCTACCCTGTCAAGGGTAAATGATACGTGCAAGTTATAGATTTCCACGCAGTTTTGATATGAAAAATGTAATATTCATTGTTACAATATATTACATAAAGCTGATGCCAAACATTATTTGAGCTCAAGTTCAGAGCTGTTTTTCCACCAGGACTGGGGACACAGTGATGGGGCACAAGTAATATCTTTAATAGAATTTGATGATGGTTGAGAAAAGAACAGATAAAAACAAATGAATATGTCAGGAGGAAATATAGTGTGAAGAAAGTAGTAGAACTATGCATGAATGAGTCTTAAAAGATGCATGGTAAGAGCAGGTTGGGCAGAAAGGTAAATCACATAAGTAATGGACAGATGTTCTGAGTTAGACATATTTTGGATTAGAAAATGCTAATGACCATCACATGTTGTATCTAAATATTTAATTTCTATCACATCCACGCTTTTCCATACTTTTATGTTTTGGGCCCATGACTTTCATTCACGTAGCACCATCAGGAGTGTTATATGATCAAGCATATCCATCTTTGTCCTTGCAGACACTGACCTCCCTTTTCATACATTTTTCAGTGCACAAGTATGTTTACCCCCTCTTTCTTTGTACTGATCATTTCAGCTTCCATAGTTCCATCTGCTGCCATGTCCACTTCCAGTTATTTAAAATGCTTTTGCAGGATCTCAGACCAACCTGTCTTTTTCCCTTGCACTTAAAGTAAAGTTTCATTTGGACCACAAGCATTGTATAGGTTTAGACCTTTGGTATTTTTGCACTGTCTTTCCTAGAAACTCCTCGCCATTCCTTGGCATGGGTTTTGGGGCTGTAGCATGTTCCGCTGTGAAAACAGTTTTAAACAACTCTTCACTCAGAATCCCCTAGCCTGATTAGTTGCTCTTTGACAGTTTACATGTAATGAATTTATGGAAAAGGTTTGGATTTTTCCTGCCATGTCCATAATATTCTTTCCAAAGTTTCATTGTTTCTCCTTTCTTATCCTGCTATACTCATCTTTGGCTTTCACATGCTTACAAATGCAAGCTGAAGTGCACATGCCTTTATGTTTGACAAAGCACATGTCGAAGCTTCATTTCTTTTTGACATCTTTTATTGAACTGTTCCTCTGTTTTCAGTCTTTCCTTTTAATGTAAGGCTACAGGTACCCAAGTTTCAGTTCCTTCACCGTAAATTTCACAGAACCTCTCACCACGCTCCTCTGGTTCCTGGTTACTGAACTCCATTTCCCAATAATACGTTACCATAGAATTTTTTAAGTTATGTGTATTTTCCATGATAATGTCTTTAAATCTTACCTCACGTCAGGTCTTTTTACAATCCCATTTACCATATAATCACATTTCAGCTTTATATGATCACATTTTCCAATTGTATCAAATAGGATATTCTCAATATCCATGCTAGTAGGCATCAATCATCTAAGAATAATGTAAAAGGTTTATTAGAAACCTCGTTATATATATTGTTGCTCAAGAAAATCTTAAGTTTAAAGTATAGGAATTCATATCAAAAGTACTCGAAAGGTAACAATTGATAATGAAGTTAAACATTGGTATACAGTCTTAACATAGTTACTTTAGTACAGAACCAGGAAAACAGTTGTTTGGTTGTACTCTAATTACAGAGAATTGACAGACTGCTACTAAGGTTGCAGAGGCCAGTTAAAGGGGGCTTGGGGTTAAATGATTAAGGAGACGATAATGTTGATACAAGAAGATAAAGAAAACTATTTGATACATTAACCTTAATCAAGTTGCTGAACATCTCTGCTTCTAAATAGCTGACAAAGTGTGACACGGTTCATTTATAGATCTTTTTTATGATTTTGGTGATACAGAGTTCCCAAAGAGATCTTGATTTTCATAATTGTTGTTGTCAGTAATGTATTGTCGTGGTTTGTGTTGTTTATATTTTTTGAAGCTGGGAAAAACTACTCTATGATTAGTTGTTCATGACAGAGAAACTTTTCAGAGAAGTTCGAAACACAGTACATTAAATATGAAAGTAAAACAAGATGCATTATTTTTAGTTGCTTTAACTTTTATGCTGTATAGATATCGGTCACAAAATCATGCATATATGTGAAGACAGTGAGCACTGGTGGCTTGACAAACAACCAACAACCGAGTGGAAGTTGTGTTTTCACAGTGGAAACTACCTTTTCCCATTTACAGTGGCTAGGGCCCTGGACACATCAGACGTCATAATCAGCCCTTTATAATAATTTGTTTCTGTAGTTTTGAGAGAACAGCCAGCCACAATGACACCAGGAGTTGCGGTGAAGGTTTTTAGGCACACTGAGGGTAGTTGGCAGGCAAGTCACAGGTGTTATTGTTGGGGTTGAAGACCAGCTGACCCGCGCAGGACAGGTTGTACAACTTCCCGTTGAGGCAGTAGTAGTACCTGAGGGAAGAGTGTTACGTAACGTAAAAAAATATATTGATAAGCAAATTGAATTCAATGAGGTCTCCTTGCTTATATTTTAGTAGGCTTTCATTTCAGACATACTCTAACCGTGTGTATTCCATCACAATTTCTTGTTTATGGCGCCCTATGGGTGTCTTCTTAAGACACCCATAGGGCAAATTTGATTTTTGGAAATTATGGAAGCTAACGTCGGTGATGCGTGTGTGTGTGTGTAAGTTCATGTTAGCTATTCAGAGGTTAGCGCAAATGCAACCATCAGTTCTTCATACCAGCTTGATAAACAAAATACCCAGTGTACACTATCAGTTCGTAACGTGGAAAATTTCCACTGCATTTTGAAAAATATCAAGCACGTTAGGTTTTTAAATGATTTTGAAGACAAATAGGAAGGGAGAATGATAAAACGTTATCATATGAAAGCGATTAAGTTATTGTAACGGAAATTTTATATATTTAGTTTAGAAAAAAGTGCTAAATAACGTGATGCGAACTCTCACCTGGATATTTAAAGTTGGGTTGAGCTGAATTAGATAAGTTTGGGAATCTTTGGTTAAGCTAGATAATCGAAGCCTTAAAAGCAAATCGATAAAGTAACGTTATCACTGGATTTGTAATACTAGTTTTCAGACAATGGCCGTTTGAGGTAAACTTTTCTCCATGCGTTGTGTTTCATGGTGTGAATGTTGAATTAATTTGTAAACTCATATAACACTATCTTTTCGGTAGTATTTACTAGGGAAACTAGCTAGGGCAAATGAGGACATTGGAATATGTAGATGGCGCCGCAAAGACTGGAATATATATATATATATATATATATATATATATATATATATATATATATATATAATGTGTGTGTTTGTGCATTGTAAATTATCTCCTTTATCACTAGATTTGTCACCAGACGTACATTATACCTTCCTTATAACGTTTTCGATAAAGATTTCCTCTACTCGTGCGTTTAGTGATTACAATATCATATCTTAAATTCCTTGTTAATTTTCTCATCCTTGCTGCGTGGTGAGTATCGCTCTAAAATCCGTCCGGTAACTGTGAGGTCACAGAACCTCATCTTGAATCGCACGGCCACTATACGTCATTGCTCTTCCCTCTGATTCCACGTGATCTCATCGTTTACATGAGGAATCTAGAGCTGTGATTGGCTACTAATGTAAACATTACACAGCCATCTTAGGTGGATGATGAAAGGTCATTGGCCAATTGCTTGAGGAGGCGTGGCCTTCGGGCAGAGTCCCGCGGTTTTTGCAAGTGAAATGTGTCACGCTGTGCTTAGCGTGAGAAAAATGCTCCAGAAATGCATTAATGACATTATTTAAATTGTGTGTAAATAAGTTAAATGTAAGTAAGATGGTGTTGAAATTTGTATAATTATAGAAAGCAGTAGTGTGTGGATGGTCAGTTATGAGGAACGAGAGATATGAAGTCTACTGGCGTTGCATTGTGGTAGGGATTTCATTTGCTTATGATTACCCTATGACCTATGTCAGTGAAAGAGTTCCTGGTGTTGCCCAGGTCTTCTGTAAAAGCTCCTACAGCTCAAGGCTTCGCTTCTTCCAGTTGCAGTGGGAAATGTAGTCATTTTGGAGTGAGAAGTTATTTGACAGGACTGTTTTCCCAATAATATTGCCTTGTGGTTAATCTCTTTTAGGCATCAGTGTGCCAATGTACAGCAGTATATATTTTTTAAATCCAGTTTTCAAGGCGTAGAAGGAACTCTTTTAGAACACGTTTTACGGAATTCTTGATTTTCAAAAAAAAAAAAAAAAGTTGAGAGGCAAGTATGGTAAGGTTTGGAAAATATTTTCTTTTTACTCGCACTGAAGGGAAAAGAAAGATTTTAAACATGTAAGACTCTGAACGAAATTTTACATATATATATATATATATATATATATATATATATATATATATAATGCATGATAAGTGTAGAACAGAGTATTTCATCGTTATTACACTGTAGTGCTTAGGAAGTTTGGTTAGCGTTTTATGTGATTTAGGAATGGAGAATCGGGAGAGCGTGCTTAAATGTATTTAGGTTTTTTATGTGTCATGTTTTCTTTATTTCATTTAGCCCCAGAATTGCATAAAATGAAAGATTGTTCGTTTTGCATTTCCTGTCGGAGTACAAAAGCTATTTTGATTAATACTTGAATTCAGGATGGATAGGAGCATCACAAGGATGAATGCTGAAATCTATCGATAGTGTATGTAGAATATATTTTCGAAGCAAAATATGAATTATTCTCACAAAACGATGTTAAACGGTTTTATAGTAAACTTGATAAACAGCCGACACAGTATGCTTGTCTTTACATGGAACTTAGAAGCTGGTGTTAGTAACCTAAAGTTATGTTCATAATTAGCAAGTGAACTTTAATAGTGCAATGAAAAGACTATACAAATTATTAGGAACGAGGACATTTAAAGTCAGCTTTGGACAAAATGGGCAGGACTTTAGTACCTAATCGAAAGCCTAGAAACTGATATGCACTTATTTCATCATCGTATATATGGTACGTTGTAAATAAGCATATTTATGCAGGAATGGCACCCTTAACCATCAAAGCAGTGGAAGCTGTGAAGAATCATTAAAAATGACAGAGTTATGTACTATGTTATCAATATCCTTAGATGAAACTGAAAATGCCACTACTGCCATTGAGATAGACTGAAAGTAGGTACGAGACTATTTTGGACTGGAAAGATTGTATTAAAAAAATTCCTCAAAGGCGAAAATGATACTTTGGTAACAGTAGTAAAGATCCTCTGAAGACAGTCGTCAGGCCACAAGTGAGTATGGGTAAAGTTGCATAAAAAGAACAATGAAATGACAAGGACCAGGGTCGTTCCACTTACCTCTTACAGTCTCCAGGGATTGGGTACACTCCAGTGCTGCTGCTGCTACAGTCGGGTATTTCTGCACTGGTGGTTGAGGAGGAGATGGTACTGTCTGTTTTGATTGAGCTACCGGTTTGGGGTGTGACGCTACCAGTCTGGGGCGCGGTGTTGCTACTGGTCAGGGGTGTAGCAGCCTTGGTTGGAGTTGTTGAGCTGCCTGTTGGGGATGTGGTTGTGGCGGGAGGAAGACAGGAACGCGTGACCTCAGTGGCGCAGGGGTTGGGGGTCGGGCATTTCACCTTCCCCGTGTCGGGCTCGCAGATCATGGTTTCGCTGTTGAACACCTGACCCTCACCGGGGCAGCAGATGGGACCGCTTATTACTTCACCCGCGTCGCTGCATATGTGGAAGGCATTGCACTCCACGGTGTCCGCCACTGCAACCTGGCCAGCAGTGCAGGTAATTTCGGCGGGGTCGATGCTGTCAACGCACGTCCCGGAATCGGGATTAAAGACCTTTCCCCCGTCACAGTCGGCTACAGACGATGCCATGAAACCCCCAGAACCATCAGGTGTGCAGCCGTAGTAGCCAGCACAGCCTGGCAGCACCGGGAAGATGCCAGACTGTTGGCGAAACAATATACATTACAAATGCGTATTGGGAGATGAGTGGTAGCGACGCATATATGGTAGCTAATAAGCATGACGGGTGGTGACACATATGTGGTAGTGGAGCATGTGTAGTTGTGAAATATGTTTGGTAGTTGGGCATGTGTGGTAGGTGGAATTCAGAAATCAGAAGTTTATTAGTGTATGTGTGGTATCGAGGCATGTGTTTGTAGAGTTTTATGTGGTAGTGAATTGTTGTGGTAGTGTCACTCTCACTGTAGCTGGCAGTCTGTATATCTCGGTGATAGTGAGTGTATGAATAAATCACATCCACAGGCATACATAAAGCAGTCCCCATAGATACGGGAAGATACATATACTGAGGAATACATAGCCTAGAATCTCATCATACTGAAGCAATCAGAGTTTGTTATTAGAGATAAAGCACATACAGAAAGGCCTGGACAGACAGAGATACGACCAAGGATACATAGCCAGTTATCTTGCTGGCGAGGTACACGAGAACACACTCACCTCAGTACACTCGAGGGGCCGCTGGGTGGTGGTGGTTGGTCCGGCAGCACACGGAGGGTTGTCGCTGTCAAAGGCCTGACCCTCAGGGCATGACCCTGGCACCTGGAGCGATTCAGACAGGCATATGAGGAACTTCTGGTCGTCGTGGGGGTCCTCCACGTACGATGGGTAGTCCGTGCCACACTTGCAGTCCGTCAGGGAAGCGTCCGCACCGTCACGGCAGATGTTGGGATCGCCGCCGCATAGCTTCACAGCCAGGCAGAGCGCCATACCGTGGTAGGACAAGGGGGAACAAACAGATAGATAAAACAGTACGATACATATTTCCATGTGTGTCTCCATAGTTCCTTATACCCAGATTTAGTCACTGGTGCACCCACCTGGATACTGAAACACTAGCAACCACCCTCAACACTCCTGGAACACAACCACCATTCCATCTGGTCCACAAAACACTAACACCGATCCACCTTTTACCGGGAATATCGGTAACCATTCCCCTGGATGTTTGATTACATTGGGCACGCCACTTGAAGCATGAAAGCTAACAGCTGTCCATGCTTTCCCGGTATACGAATAACCACCCACCTGGTTTCTGGAAAACCAGAAGCCGTTCACATAGTCCTTAGATATACCAGAAACCGTCCACCTAGTCCTTGGACACCAGAAATCGTCCACCTGGTTACTTAGAAACTAAACACCGTTCATTTGATCACTGACATACCATAAACCGTCCACTTAGCCCTTGGAACACCAGAAACCGTCCACTTAGTCCCTAGAACACAAGAAACCGTTCACTTGGTGCCTGGAACACCTGTATCCACTTACCTGGCCTGTAGAACAGGGAAGTTCCATGGCAACTTTGCCTCCAGAACAGTAGACGAGGGAAGAACAGCTGGAACAGGAAAATCCATCTTCAGCTGGGCAGTTGAAAATGCCGGCCACCAGCCTCCCTGATGCCACGACCTGCAGCGAGACACAGTCTGTCAGAGGAGATAAAGTTTAATCTGAAATTTCGCCAGAAAGATACATAGGACTGGTGGGAATAGATTTGCAGGGACAAATGAAAACTTTATTATACAGTTACCACTGTATTGATACCACAGTTGGTAAGTAACTCCTTTTCTCCCGAGTACCAGTGGAAAATAAGGATATACTAGAATTCTAAAACCCATATGAGGCCCCATTAAGACTGTATGAGGAGGTACAAAGAGATTGTTAGGATCTACAGAGAAGTGCTGAGAGCGACGGAGAGGAACGTACGGTGAGGAATGTCAACTGGAGACTGAGGCTATCCATGGTGATGGTAGGCTACTTCTTATGATCCACTGCAGGTGCCTGCGGAGGTCACTCACTTCCTTGGTATTTGGAGACGAGGTCTGAAAGTGTAGACTTTGGTTTAGTTCAGGCACGTCCGCTCAGGGACGTCCGAATTTTGAGACACACGCACAAGATTTAAGGTCTAAAACTGCCCTTTAAGTATTCTACAGTTATACGGTAATTAAAACAGTTTTGAACGTCTTTGCCATCAATACAGGCCTGATGAACACATTTTATGAGAGGGATTTGTTGTAAATCAAATTCCTTTTGGAAATTTGCCTCACACTGATTCTAAGATAATGAAATGACGCAGATACTAACACTTTAGTGTTTGAAATTCCTATAATTTGGTGAACACTTACGAGGTACAGTATATTGTGTTTCAGAGAGGGTCAAGTGTGGGTTGTTGGACACGTGGGGCTAACTGATTTCGGTATATTCAACTTGAAGAACTTCAGGGCATCTGCAAGACTGGTTTAAAGAGCATTCTAGAGAGCAGAATTACAAGAAAAGTATATGTATATATGATGATAATAAAACATATCATATTAAGTCTCCTGCCCCCCAAATAAATATATATATATATATATATATATATATATATATATATATATATATATATATATTTCAAGACAGAAAGACATAG